>BQNB010104657.1:0-23771 GCA_026074375.1 Tanacetum coccineum | reverse complement strand
TGGAATACTTTTGCAAAACAAGTCCAAAATGCCATGCAAGCTTATTTTAAGTTTCTAAATGATATTTGCAGGTTATAGCTTATTAATATAAGCTAAAATATAAAGATTTAACGTAACAAAAGTTCAGATTAACGATTTGTTAAGCTAGAAATCAGAACGGGTCGAATTAGGGTTTTATAATGAAAACGCGTAGGTTTTTAATTCAAATTCCTTCAATAATCAATAAAGTTGTTATATTAACATTATTTAAGCATGTTAGGATGGATTATAACAACATTTAACCATTATAACATTTAGTTTTAAGAAAAACGTAAAATTAGGGTTTCGGGTGTACGGTTTTGGATCAAAATGGAAAATGAGCATGAATTGATTTATGAAACTTTAACAAGAGTTTATTTAGGATTATATGAACATTATAAGAGTGTAGGAGCAGTAGTAGAACCTTTAGAAACTGGGTTTGAGTTTGATGATCAAGAACGGGTCGAAATGGGGTCGTTGAGCTTTGTACGCCTAGAAATGGAGCTTCGGGGCTTCAAGGCTTCAACTCTTCTCTTGATTACTGATCTTGGGACTTATTAGGAACATATGGAGCAGAAATGATGAGCATGAACCTGGGTTTGAGCTTCAAGGATCAAAAATGGAGGTTATGGGTCAATTCGGGTAGAATTTCCACTCGTACGCCTTTGTTCTTGTTCTTGGGGCTTCAAATCTTCAAATCTTCGCTTGAATGATGTTCTTAGATGATCCTAGGATCACATGGAGCATATAATGTTTGCTCAATTGGGTTATAGAAAGAAGAAGTGGGGGATGAGAATAAATGAAGGAGTTAGGGTCTTATTTATAGTTAAAGGACCCTTAGAGGCCAAGATTTCTTAGAAATCTGATCTAGGACAGGTGGGGGTGATTAGGACAAGATAGGAACTAAGTTGGAGACTATGGATGTGGTGGTAAAGTTTTAAAAGAGGTGATGTGGGTGTGATCTCAGCCGCTGCCTGATTTAGCACCAAAGAGGGTGATGTGGTTGTGTTTTGGACCAAGGAAGTGTTATAGCAGCTGCATAAGCTAATTAGGAGAGCATGTGGGCGATTCATTAAGGTGATTACTTGCAAAGGAGGTCTTAAAATGGGTATAAATGCAAAGAAATCAGCCGCGGGTCTGTTTTGGATAACTAGGGCTCGAATTCAATTCTTTGGCCAATATTTCGTGGGCTTTGATCAAAGAATGATTGAAACATGTCCTTAAGGTTTGTATTAAAGCTTATCAATGGAAATTAGCAAGTGGTTTGGGTTAAAATGGGTTAAAAATGAGTAAGTATAGCCGCGGGTTCGATTAGGGTATATTAGGGTTTCTTTGGCTTTTTAAGGCTTATAATTCGTGTATACTTGATCAAGGTTGATAGAATACTGATCTTAGGCATTGTATAAAGGATATCAATGAAGATTGATTGTCGGTTTAAGCTAAAATGGGTTGAAATGGAATGAGTAAGCTGCGATTTGAATTAGGGCTTGTAATGGGTTCATTAGGGTTTTCTAAGCTTCAATTTCTTGTACATTGCTAAGATAAAGATAAATAATGATTTGTAAACTAATATCATGAGTTTACAATGGTATTTGATTGGTTGTTCAAGATTGAAATGGTTAAAAACGAGTAAACGAGTCGAGACAGTTTCATTCATTCATTCAAATATATAAGTGTCATTTACAAGTTACAACTAAAGATCAATCTTCTTCTTCACTAGAATAAACAACATTTACGCCATCATCAATATCAAGGTTGACGAGGTCTTCATCATCAGAATCTGCTAAATCATGAGGAATGGGGTCTTCCTCATCAATAATATCATCGTCTTCATCAACAACATCAATGATATCTGGTGGTGCGTCAACATCTATTGATTGACCATCTATATGCAAGGCCGCAATTTCCAAGTCATTCAAACTTGTAGAAAGTGCAAGATGAGATGAGTTGTCCCAAACAGGGGACTTTCCGAAATTAATTTCTAATAAATTAATTTCGGACGGGTTTTCTATAGGATGATTAAATTCAGACGGGGATTTTCCGAATTTAATCACTAAAATCCTAAAACATTCCTAAAGGGTTCAATAAAACAAATACCAAACGCATATCCAAACACGAATAACCAAAATAAATTGTTTATTAACAAATACCAAACTATCACATATTAATATTTCAAACTATCAAACATATATTTAACGAATACTTACTATGGTCGGGTGTCTCGGCTGTGGTCGGGTGTCTCGGCTGCGGTCGGGTGTCCTGACTGGCCAAATTAAACATATAAAAGACAAATTTAACATAAACTTCTACAAAATAATAACTAGAAACATTCCCCAACGACATGTCGCTCGGGATACCAAAAGGCAAAAAAAATAAAACATATATACCTTTGGTTGTGGGTTGTTCGAAGTCAGCGGGGTCTCGCCTCCACTCGGTCTCAGCTCCGGCTCTGGCACTGTTGACTGTAAAAAAAATTACAATCAAACCTTAGCTTATTATACCTCCTTCATTGCTTATTATATATTTTTAACAGCTTATTAACATGAAATTAATTTTTTTTTTATCATTTACTCCGTTTAGCACTCGGTCTTGGCGGCTATTTTTTAGAGGGTTAGAAAAAGATGTAAATTAATTATCATTTAGAGGGTTTAAGAAAAGAATTATAGTTTAGAGGTGGAGATGGAGGGGGTGAACGGATGAGTGCTCGTGTGCTCGTGTGAGATGGAGGAGGTGGTGGTGGTATTTTCAGACTGTTGTAATACATACCATATACACTTTCTCAATTCTTGGTATCAATACGAATAACCCGACCGTAAACCAACGATAACATAGTGATTTGACACCTGAAACTGACACGTTGGGGGAGGGGGATCCACATTACGGTCGGGACGATTAAATTTCGTGGTAACATCCCGAAAATAATAAGAACTGAAAGTCCAATGCTTTCTTACTAGCAACATAACCCTTATGACCCTCCGCAATCGAACCTTTTCGGCTTTAGCTTTATTATCGCATAACATTTTTTTAAGCCTTCTTCAAGATCTATCAAATGGATACATCCATCGGGGCGAATTAGGCGGCCGTGTCCGAAAATAAGCCCTCTAGAAGGTACATGGATAACCAAGTGAAAATCATAATGTCCAAAGTAAGCAGAGATCTATGAGCTCGAGATTGCACAGAATATCGATCACCTTCTCTGAGCTTTCAACATGTCATCCACCATCAAAGTTTTGAGAGCATATTTGCTTAAAAATAAACATAGCTCGATTATGGTTTGCAACGTCTGGGCAATATTGCTGAAGTCCGTAAGGAAGTAAACGTTGCATCATTATATGAAGTCCATGAGACTTCAGGCCCTGTTATATTGGTAACATTATCGGTGCTTTGTGCTTGGAAAGTTGGATCCAACCCATCTGGTAGTTTAACAGTCCTTTGGAAGAACAGACAAAACACTTTTTTCGTGTCCGCTGGTGTGAGAAGAATACCAGCTTGAGCTTCGAGCACGTTCCCGTTTTTGTTTTGGCAGAGCCACAAGCCACTTCGAATGCCCAGGCTTTTCAAATCTTGTCTTGCCTTAGCGGTGTCTTTAGATTTGTCATTCATTAACAAAGTGTTCAATATACTCTCCAACACATTCTTTTCGATATGCATGACATCTAAATTGTGTTTTATGTATGAAAAACCATACTACAAGCTCGTAAAAAATAAGATCCTTTAGAAGTCCAGTTCATCTATCGACAAGAACATATTGCGTTTATCTTCACACCCCGAACCTGGGATTGTTTACCCTTCACACGCTGGCAAATCTAGCTAGTTGAGTCATGATTGCATCCCGGCAAAATTCTCCTAAGGAGGATCTCCTTTTTGGTTCACCATAGCATTCAAGTGACCTCCTCCATTTGTGAGGCTTTCTTTAAGAATCTCTTGTGGCCAACATAAAGCTTTTTGGCCTAACACAGAAACGCACAGATATAGTGTCTTCATTACATGTAGGCATTGCCTTGTAACCTTGCCACTCCACCCAGACAACTACTTCGAGCAGGAAAAAATCACTGATGGTCCCATAGAACCCATCGCTCATCATATTGAACTTAAGGCCTGTAGCAACCGTCTATAGACTCGACACCTGTCTTTGCCTCATAAAAACCTTTAGGTCATCAATCAACGGCCTCAAGTACACATCAATGTCCTTGCCCGGGGATTTAGGGCCAGGAATTAACAACGTCAGCATAAAAGAACTCTCTTTCATACATAACCACGGAGGCAGATTGTATGTTGTCAGTATCACCGGCCACATGCTGTAAGACTGACTAAGGTTGCCGAACGGATTGAAACCATCAGCAGCCAACCCTAATCGAACATTTCTTGGTTCTGCAGCAAAATCCAAATACTTGGTGTCAAAGTCCTTCCTCTCTAACCATCAACGGAGTTGCATCTACTCGTGCTCCGTACACTTATCCAGTAGCATGCCAAGTCATTTCTTTTGCAGATGGGACTAGACTTGTACAAACGTTGTAGTCTAGGAATGATCGGAAAGTAACGCAACACTTTCTTAGGAACTTTCTTCCCCGGTGTGTTACTGTCTTTCCATCTACTAGTGTTACACACAGGACAGAAATGCACATCTTTGTTAGCGTCGCCTCGAAACAAGAAGCAATCGTTTACACAAGCATGTATCGACTCATACCCTAACCCGATTGTTTTAAATGTCTTCTTTATTGCATAGTATGATGGTGGGAGCTTGTATCCTTTAGCGGTGGGAAATACATTTTGAAAAAACTCTAGCATTTCATTGAATATAGAATCCGTCAATTTACCTTTAACTTTAAAATAGGTAAACTTTGCCATAAAGTCTAATCGAGTCACATGGTCACAACCGGGGTACAGCTCCTCGTTGGCACTGGCATATAACTCTTCGAACTCGTTACGTTTAGCTTGAGTCGGTCGTTAACTGTCTCCAGACCAATAACTCCTTCCTTGAGTTGGCTCATTTTGTTCAATTATTCAGAGGACTATAGCTAAGACATTAAGGCACCTGTCGATGATCACTCATCTGAGGTTGTCTTGTGTTATCTATTACTGGTGGTGGCGGAGGAAGATCCGGTTCACCGTGGTGAATCCATGTTTTATAACTTGGGTCAAACCCATACTTCGAAATGTGGTCTGAAGGGTGTTTGATGGATACCCACAATACTAGACGACAAGACTTGCATGGACATCTTATATTCCCGGCACTATCCACTAACGGTTCTTGAGTGTGAGGGGATACTTGAGTGTGGGGAGGGTGGACGCTTGTGGGCTTGGTGGAGGGGAGGGGGATTGTTGAGTGAGGTGGTAGCCTTGGCTTTGTGGGTTTGGTTGACCTTGTGAGGGGTGGGGGGTGGAGGAGTTGGTGATCGGTTGCGTTGACGTAACAGCTTGGGAATTGGGGTGGCTTGGTGGCTTGGGTTGGACGATTGTCTTTTGGACGTCTTGTGGATTGGGTTATGGGATCTGGATTTGATTAGGGCCAATCATCGACAATTTCTTAAGACCGGTAATAAAAATGCTTTTTCATGTTTCCCTAAAACCTTGTCCAACTCTTATCAATTAACCAATAACTGCGTTTTAAAAAACGATACATTAGATATTATTTGCAAATTAATTAAACACATTCAAACGAGGAATACGAAGATGTTTTGTTCACCAGTGCAAACTAGGAAGCAATCCTAACCCACTTCTTTGAATGAATCGTCCTCATATATGAAGCGTACTAACCTATTTACTATTTGAGAAAATTTCGGCACATTTCCCCCCACTCCCCAAATAAGTGTTTAAAAGACTATATTCGAAGGAGAAAAGAATAACACTGTCAACATCACTCAAAACTAAACCATTATACGCATTCATATCCTAATGAAACCAAATATTCAAAAAAGCAGTACCAACAGGGGACTTTCCAAAATTAATTTCTAATAAATTAATTTCGAACGGGTTTTCTATAGGATGATTAAAATCAGACGGGGATTTTCCCAAAATAAATCACAAAAATCCTTAAAACATTCCCTAATAGGGTTCAATAAATAAATACCTAAACGCAATCATTTATAATCCAATTAAAAAAACATACATTTATAGTCAAATAAGCCTGTCAAGGAGTGTTTGGATTTGGCATTTTACCAGGTGTCAAAGACTGTTTGGATTTGCATTTTACAGTGTTCAAGGTGTGTTTGGATTGGCATTTTACACAAACAAATAACAAAAAACATTGCCACCGCGACATGTCGCCGGGGATACCAAATGGATAAAAAAAAAAAAGTTACAATATACCTTTCTGCTATTCGACTCAGCTCCTCCCACCCCCCCCTTCTGCCCCTCGGCTTGTCTTCGTTCTCGAACTCGGAGATGCTACAGTGTCAATCAACTGCCTACTGTCTAAAAAAAATTAACACAATTTGTAATTAACAACTTAATCTAGCATCTTATTAAACTTCCATAACCAAACTTTATTATACTTAAAAAAATTAAAAAAAAACATACGCGTGTTCTATAACAAATAAATTCAAACACCGCCAACCACTTAGAGGGATAAAAAGAAGTAGAAGATCATAAATTTAGAGGGTTTAAGAAAAGAATTATGGTTTATGAGAGGAGAGAGTTGGTGGCGGTAATGTGCTCTGTGTTCTAGTGTGAGAGTACGGTGGTGAGTGGTTGTTGGGTTTATGTGGTAGTGGTGGTGGTGGTTCGGTGGTGGTGGTGTCCGAGTGGAGATGGGTAGAGATGGTGGAGCACTGTAAAAATCGTCAATTGAGAGTTTTTTTGTTTTGTTTTTCGTTTGTGATTCTCTGTATAACTCAATCGTTTATTGTACCCAACTTTAATCCCGGGCGACATTCCCGGGCGACATGTCGCCCGGGAAAACTACAACTTTGTCGTTTAGCGCAAAATGGCGCCATAACAAAAAATTTGGAGGGGCCTTTTCATCAAATATAAAAACGTTTCCCGGGCGACATGTCGCCCGGGAAAACGTTTATCAAAATTATAATTTTTGTTAAACATTTTCCCGGGCGACAGTCCCCGGTGAAAACAATTATTAAAAACTTTAATTTTTGATAACCTTTAAACCTTTTCCCCCCGGCGACATTCGCCTCGGTAAAACATTATTTAAAAATTATAATTTTTACCAAAAGTTTTCCGGGAAAAGGTTTATTAAAAAATTATAAAGTTTTATAAATCTATCAAAACTATAATTTTGAATAAAGTTTTATTTAAAATTATTTTTTATAAAATATATAATCGGTTCGTTTCGGCCGGGTCGGTCCGGTTTCTCGGTTCGTTTCGGCCGGGTCGGTCCGGTTTCTCGGTTCGTTCCGGTCGGTTCGTATATAATTATTATTTAAAATTATTTTTTATAAAATATATAATTATTATTTACAATTATTTTTTATAAAATATATAATCGGTTCGTTTCGGCCTGGTCGGTCCGGTTTCTCGGTTCGTTCCGGTCGGTTCGTATATAAAAAAAATAATTATAATAGATAATTATAAATAAGAATTATATATTTTTAAAAAAATAATTATAAATAATAATTATTTATTTTATAAAAAAATAATTATATATTTTATAAAATATATAATTCTTGTTTAAAATTATTATTTATATAAATTTTATTTATATAAATTTTATTTATAAAAAATATAATTATATAAAGATATTATACAATTTTTAATATTTACAAAACTGGATAATGTTTTTAATAAAAAAACTTTCCCGGGCGACATGTCGCCCGGGAAAAGTTTTAATAAACTTTCCCGGGCGACATGTCGCCCGAGAAAAGTTTTATTAAAAACATTATACAGTTTTATAAATACTAAAAACTGTATAACTTTTTAATAATACCTTTCCCGGGCGACAAGTTTTTTATTAAAAACGTTATCCAGTTTTATAAATATTAAAAACTGTATAATATATTTATATAATTACATTTTTTATAAATAAAATTTATATAAATAATAATTTTAAACAAAAATTATATATTTTATAAAATATATAATTATTTTTTTATAAAATAAATAATTATTATTTATAATTATTTTTAAAAAAATATATAATTCTTATTTATAATTATTTATTATAATTATTTTTTTAAGTATGCGCGTATCTCACACGTGCATGACTCAACAACACTGATCGAACACCTAAATCTCCATCGGCTCAATTGTCAGTGTTTTTGGAGCACAAATAAAAACATTGAGCCTTGGTCTCTTATCGTTGTACATTATATGTTAAACGGATGAGTCGATATGTTATCGTTGTACATTAGATGTTCAACGGATGAGTCGATATGTTATCGTTGAACATTAGATGTTAAACGGATGAGTCGATATGTTATCATTGTACATTAGATGTTCAACGGATAAGTCGATATGTTATCGTTGGACATTAGATGTCCAACGGATGAGTCGATATGTTATCGTTGTACATTAGATGTTCAACGGATGAGTCGATATGTTATCGTTGCACGTTAGATGTCCAACGGATGAGTCGATATGTTATCGTTGTACATTAGATGTTCAACGGATGAGTCGATATGTTATCGTTGTACATTAGATGTTCAACGGATGAGTCGATATGTTATCGTTGTACATTAGATGTTAAACGGATGAGTCGATATGTTATCGTTGTACGTTAGATGTTCAACGGATGAGTCGATATGTTATCGTTGCACGTTAGATGTCCAACGGATGAGTCGATATGTTATCGTTGTACGTTAGATGTTCAACGGATGAGTCGATATGTTATCGTTGCACGTTAGATGTCCAACGGATGAGTCGATATGTTATCGTTGTACATTAGATGTTCAACGGATGAGTCGATATGTTATCGTTGTACATTAGATGTTCAACGGATGAGTCGATATGTTATCGTTGTACATTAGATGTTCAACGGATGAGTCGATATGTTATCGTTGCACGTTAGATGTCCAACGGATGAGTCGATATGTTATCGTTGTACATTAGATGTTCAACGGATGAGTCGATATGTTATCGTTGTACATTAGATGTTCAACGGATGAGTCGATATGTTATCGTTGCACGTTAGATGTCCAACGGATGAGTCGATATGTTATCGTTGTACATTAGATGTTCAACGGATGAGTCGATATGTTATCGTTGTACATTAGATGTTCAACGGATGAGTCGATATGTTATCGTTGTACATTAGATGTCCAACGGATGAGTCGATATGTTATCGTTGTACATTAGATGTTCAACGGATGAGTCGATATGTTATCGTTGTACATTAGATGTCCAACGGATGAGTCGATATGTTATCGTTGTAGATTAGATGTCCAACGGATGAGTCGATATGTTATCGTTGTACATTAGATGTCCAACGGATGAGTCGATATGTTATCGTTGTACATTAGATGTCCAACGGATGTGTCGATATGTTATCGTTGTACATTAGATGTCCAACGGATGAGTCGATATGTTATCGTTGTACATTAGATGTTCAACGGATGAGTCGATATGTTATCGTTGCACGTTAGATGTCCAACGGATGAGTCGATATGTTATCGTTGTACATTAGATGTTCAACGGATGAGTCGATATGTTATCTTTGCACGTTAGATGTCCAACGGATGAGTCGATATGTTATTGTTGTACATTGGATACTCCCGCCAAAAACTCCTGCCAAAAACTCCCGCCAAATACTCTCGCCAAATACTCCCTCCAAATACCTATTTTTTCCCATAAAAGCATATATTATCCTCACAATTACTAACAGATCACACACATTCTTACCATCACAACCACAAACATATCACACTGTTATTATGGTGCAGATGGTGCCATATGAAGCTTTTACGTGTCGTTGTGGAGCCGGAGATATAGTTCTGCGAGAATCGTATAAACCTAACACCCATGGTAAACTATACTATGCATGTCCACGATCAAAGGTGAACAATCACATGCTTTCTGTGTAATATATAAATAATGTGGTTAGTTGTTAAAACTTATTATCTTTAATCTTTAACAGCCTCGCGAAAACACTTTCGGATGTAAATTTTTTTTATGGAAAGAGGAACGAGTCCGTCTATTGGTTGGTTCTCCTGGAGCTTCAACGACTCCAATTTATTCTCCAAGTTCCTCATCGACTCCAATTTATTCTCCAGGATCTTCAACACCTCCACGCTATTCTCCAGGAGCTTCAACACCTCAAACCTATTCTCCGGGAACTTCAAGAAATGAACAGTGCTAAAACTGCAAGCTTTTGCTTGATAAGATAACGGTACTCGAGGCAACGGTGGATATGTATATGCATCCGGAACAACACACAGTTAATTCAGCCGCACTATTTCACCAAGTTTACAATAGCATGGGAAAACTTGATTTGGAGTAGTTTGTCATTTGGAATGTAATTCGTATGCTTTAAGCGTCGGTTTGTAAGTATCGTATGACTATCGTTCTAATATGTTTAAGTGTCTGTTTGTAAGTCGTTTGTGTTACTAGAAGTGGTATGTATAATATTTAACTAAATGAATGTTTGTTTTTGTGCATCTTGAAAAAGTATACAGTATATCATGTTCAACTATAGAAGGGTAGTGCATATCCTGACCGAACCAAGAAAATACAGCATATCGGCATACAAAATACACACTATATTTTTTATTAGAGTATACAGCATATCGGACCGAAACGAACCTAGAAAACGTAGTGTTTTTATATAAGTATTTATATATTTTATAAGTATCTTTTTAAATATATAGTCATAAAACATATTTTATAAATAATAATGATTTTAAAGGAAAAATTAAATATTTTGATAAAATATATTATCCCGGGCGACATGTCGCCCGGGAAACCGAAGCGGGAAAAATTAACGCCAGGATTTTCGTTAAAAAACTATATAAATTTTAATAAAAGGTTTCCCGGGCGACATGTCACCCGGGAAAGGTAACACAAAAAGCATTATACACTAACACACATTAATTATCATTAATTACAAAGATTAAATGTGGAAAACTTATCCCGGGCAACAAGTCGCCCGGGAAACCTAAGTGGGAAAATTTGGCGCTAGGATTTTCGTTGATTATTTTGGTCAAATTTCAACAAAGTTATCCCGGGCGACATGTCGCCCGGGAAACTCTCCACATACTTTGACTAAAAAGTCTATCAGAATTTATGCCACGTCGGACGGATTTTTTTGTTTAACGACTTTTCCCGGGCGATTGTCTATATCTGAAAATCCTTTGCCTAAACGTCAAAATCAATGGTCAAATGCTGAGAGTCGTCTTGCTAATCAAGATAAACGATTAAAAAGTATCATTATATCTTGTTTACCAAATGATGTTATGAAATCTGTCATCAAGTGCAAAACTGCAAAAGAGATGTAGAATGATCTAATTTAGATCATGAGGGACCATCTGACATAAGAGATACCAAGATTGCAGCCTTGAGACTCAAGTTCAATGCTTTTAAATTACTTGAATGTGAAAAAGTAAATGGAACTTTCACAAGGTTAATATGCTTGCTAAATGACCTTGAAAATAATGGTGTTACCATTCCTCAAGTAGAAGTCAATGCCACATTTGTTAATAGCCTGCCAAGAAAATAACTAAGCATAAATCAAACTCAGAGGGCAAATAATTCCATCAAAAACGACAATATGGCCACTCTGTATGGCAAGTACAATTATGAGGAGGGTATGATTGATCAAATCTACGAGTCAGAGACACAAAGATTTACCATTCAGTCCTCAAGCTCAAAAGCCTTGATTTCTAACCATATATTTTAGGATAGTAACTCAGATGTTGAAGAAGATCAGAGGACCAGTAACGAATTCATGGTTGACCTAAATGCTGAGTATCATGAAAGAGCTCTACTGGCAAATCAGAAGAGGTTTTATAAGAGGTATGGCAGGGTTGGGTCAGCTAGGAAACCATTGGACAAATCCAAAGAAACCTGTTTTGCTTGTGGGAAACTTGGTCATTTTTAAAAGGATTGTCCCTCACACAAAACTTCCACACCATCTTATCCATCCTCAAACAATTCCTTCAACAAATCTAAACCATACACACCATCCTTCAACCAAACATCTTCTCAGAACTCTGGTAATCATCAAAAAGATTACAAGGGAAAATACAAGGGACTCAAAGCTGAAATGGCTGTCCTAACCAAGAGGATTGGTGATATGACCAAGGGAAAGAGTAAAAAGGGAAAGAAGAAAAAGGAAAAGAGTAAAAAGGGTTTGATAGCTGAGTCATTAGACTGGGATGATGAATGTGTCTCCTCAGATGATGAATGGAGCACCAAGATCAGGGCATTTATGGCAATAGCAGAGGATGAGATTTTAGTTGGAAAGGCCGATGCAAGATCAGGCCAATGGGTTAACATTACCATGAAAAAGGTACACAGACTCTTGTCTATGACTGATGGTGATGAAAGGAAACATGTTTTAGACTATACTCATGTCGACATTAACTATGTGGAGGATCAAAGGAAAAACTTGGTTAATTAGTTTAATCTACTTAAACAAGAAATATCATTACATAAGTCAGAACTGTCAAACCTCAAAAATACTGTGTCCATTAATTGCTCTCTTCAAAATGAAGTCATTAGGGTAAACCTACAAAATGAATCTTTAAAGGATGAGATCATTGATCTAAAAAAGGTCATTGAGAAATAGACCTGTAGTAAAGTCACCTTAGACCAATTGCTCTCTGAGCAAGTACCTAGAAATATTGTCAAAGCTCTAGGTGGGAAAGGTAGAAGGAAAGAGAAAATCTCCTCCAAAGAGGTTGTTTTCACTAAAGCTGATGAATCCTCATCTGTGCTTACACCTGAGATCACCTCTGACTCAGAGTCTGAATGTGTCTCTCAGGAACCGCTTCCACCCTTTCCCAAGTTAATTGGAGCAGCACCCTCTGGCACTTCAGAGAGTCTTATTTCTTTGTCTGACTTGACCCTTAACATGGCTAACCTTACACTTGACACACCTGTTCCCAAGAAGACTAGACCATCTATCAAAGTGTCACCTGCATATGTCATTAAGAAAAAGACAGAGAAATCTCCTGCTGTTTCTAAACCTTGCTCTAACAAAAAGGCTGACTCATCCATTGAGCAAATTCTTCTCACTCTGATGGAAGAGGTAAAGGGTCTTAAAAGGCAAATTGAGATCCCTTCAGGCACCCCTCCATCAAGCTCCCAGCCAAGTAGTTCTAAAGCTACCAAGCAAAAGACCTAGTTTAGACCCTGTAAGCACTGTGGGTTTAAGAATCATCTCTCTGATAATTGTTACTCAAAGCCCAAGTGCTCTACTTGTGGTTCCACTAACCACCTGGCTAAAGAACACTTAGAACATGTTGCTGTTAAGAAAACATTAAGTAAGCTTAAGGCTCAATCACCTCTGAAACCCTCACCAAAGATGGCTCCCATGATTCCAAAGCCTTTCAAAGAGTGTAAATACTGTAGATTTAATGACCATCACTCTAACCACTGTGAGTTCTACCCTGGGTGTGAAGTATGTGGTAATATTGCACATGAACCATCTGATTATCCTAAGAAACACCCCAACTCCAAGAGACCAAGGATCGCCAACAGGCAATCGAAACCCACTGAAAAGTGGGTTCACAAAAGGAACTAATTTGTGTAAAAATGTCTGTGCAGGATTACCTCAAGAGGTCTGTATGGTATCTAGATAGTGGTTGTTCCAGATACATGACATGGATTAAACAATATCTGCACATATATTTAAAGGAGTTAGGTCCTAAAGTAGTTTTTGGAGATGACTCTTCAGGAGACACAGAAGGGTATGGCTTAGTGAATTGTAATGGAATCACCTTTACCATGGTTACTTATGTGAATGGTCTGAAACATAACTTGATCAGCATCAGTCAGTTGTGTGATGCCAACTACAAAGTTATGTTTACCAAGACTCAGGGAACCATTTACAACTAAAATGATGAAGTTGTCCTCATTGCTTCCAGAAGAAGAGATGTCTATGTCATTGATATGTCATCTTTCAATAAAGAAAGCAATGCCTGTTTCTTTGCCAAAGCCTTCCCAAGTGTTAATTGGCTCTAGCATAAGAGACTGTCTCACCTCAACTTCAAGAATATAAACAACCTTGCAAAACACAACCTTGTCTCTAGTCTTCCATCTCTAACTTTCTATAAAGACAAAATTGTTCAGCTTGCGAGAAAAGGAAGCATCACAAAGCATCATTCAAAACAAAGAGATCATTTTCCATTAACAAGTCTTTACATCTCATTTACATGGATTTTTTAGACCTATCAAACTCCAAACCATCAGCCACAAAAATTGCTAAGGTGTATTTTACATTTGATGTACCTAGTTCCGTGTTGGGCCGATTCAGAGCCCAGTAATCAGCACCTAGATTTAAACAGAAATTAGGCTATGTCGTGAAGAACCTCTGAGTTGTGGACTCAGAGGTAATGAAAGAACCTCTGAGTGGTGGATTCAGAGGTAGTTAAAGAACCTCTGAGTAGTGGACTTAGAGGTAATGAAAGGACTCTCTGAGTGCAAAGCCTTAGAGAGCAACATCAAACGTATTCGAGTCAAAGACATCGTCAAAGAAGTCGAAGATTACCTGAAGACATACTCGTCAGCTAGGATGGATATCAGCTGGTATGTAAAAGGAATACGCTGAGGTTCTAAGGTAAGTCAGAGGTGGCAATACTCTGACTTTCCTATTACCCTTTGAAGAAGAACAAGCTAAGCTTAAAGTGTTCTCTAATGTTTAGGCGGGAAAATCAATATCTCCTAAAGGTGCGACAAAAGGTGATTTGAGTTGTTTGTACCAAGTACGAATTTGGTAAAAGTAGTGAATAGTTGGCAGAACTGTTCACTAAATTATGGGCGGGTAGTTTCCAAGATTGGACTTGCATTAAATGCCTCGTACGTCCTCCACTAGAATCTTGACACTTTGCAACTACCCCCACTAAGGACGCAACCTCGTATTAGTATAAATAGAGAATGTTGTAAGGAGTAAATGTCATCGCTTTTATTGTTGATTGTTAATATAGGCATTTACTCCTTTGTCGAACTTAACCGTAGACCTCTGATCTTATCAGCTGGCTATATAAGTTCGCTTGTAAACTTGATACTCTATCAAGTTTACTTGTTTAAAGGGTAACCATACATAGTCATTCAACCTGTGTGATCCATATCACATTGTAATACTTTGATTCTTAATCAATAAAGCATTACATGATTGAAAAGTTATTAATTGTGTTATTTACTTTAGATAAGTGTTATATTCCATATAGACGTGTTAATTGGGACTTTTAATTGGTATCAAAGCAGTGTCGTTTTATAAAACCTTTTAGAAACTGTTCTTTGTTTTAAACAAATCAAGATCCAATCATGTTTGGAACCATACCACCTATCCCACCACCTTTTGGTACGAGTTCTGGTAATCCGGGTAGCCCTAATGTTAATAGGGTTGACACGATGCCTGCAACTACTGACCCTATCAACAATATGAACACAACAAATGTATCTCAAAGTGTTGTTGATGAGAACCTCCCTCAACTTCTTGATTCAAGAGGAGGGTCTCATGTTATAAATGTTCCTACTTTTGACAAAGAGGATTTCACGAGTTGGAAAGTTAGGTTCTTAGTATTCCTTAACAGACTTGAAACTTACCTTCTAAAAACTCTAGAAGATGGACCATTTGTACCCATGTCAAGTCTGTCCACTTCTGAACATCCTTTGCCTAAACATCAAAATCAATGGTCAAATACTGAGAGTCATCTTGCTAATCAAGATAAATGATTAAAAATTATCATTATATCTTGTTTACCAAATGATGTTATGAAATCTGTCATCAAGTGCAAAACTGAAAAAGAGATATAGAATGATCTCATTTTAGCTCATGAGGGACCATCTGACATAAGAGATACCAAGATTGCAGCCTTGAGACTTAAGTTCAATGCTTTTAAATCACTTGAAGGTGAAAAAGTAAATGGAACTTTCACAAGGTTAAAATGCTTGCTAAATGACCTTGAAAATAATGGTGTTACCATTCCTCAAGCAGAAGTCAATGCCACGTTTGTTAATAGCCTGCAAAGAAAATGGTTGAGCATGAATCAAACTCAGAGGGCAAATAATTCCATCAAAAATGATAGCTTGGACACTCTGTATGGCAAGTACAATTATGAAGAGGGTCTGATTGATCAAATCTATGAGTCAAAGACATAAAGATTTTCAATTCAGGCCTCAAGCTTAAAAGCCTCGATTTCTAACCATCAATTTCTTGATAGTGACTCAGATGTTAAAGAAGATCAGAGGACCAACAACAAATTTATGGCTGACCTAAATGCTAAGTATCATGAAAGAGCGCTACTGGAAAATCAGAAGAGGTTTTATAAGAGGTCTGACAGGGTTGGGTCAGCTAGGAAACCCTTGGACAAAACCAAAGAAACAGGTTTTGCTTGTAGGTAACTTGGTCATTTTCAAAAGGATTGTCCCTCACACAAAACTTCCACACCACCTTATCCATCCTTAAACAATTCCTTCAACAAATCCAAAACATATACACCATCCTTCAACTAAACATATTCTCAGAACATTGGTAATCATCAAAAAGATTACAAGGGAAAATACAAGGGACTCAAAGCTAAAATGGCTTTCCTAACCAAGAGGATTGATGATATGACCAAAGGAAAGAGTGAAAATGTAAAGAAGGAAAAAGGAAAGAGTGAAAAGGGTTTGTTAGCTGAGTCATTTGACTAGGATGATGAATTTGTCTCCTTAGATGATGAAGGAAGCACCAAGATTAGGGCATTTATGGCTATTGCAGAGGATGAGCCTTCAGTTGGAAAGGCTGATGCAAGATCAGGCCAATGGGTTGACATTACCATAAAAAAGGTACACAAACTTTTATCTATGACTGATGGTGATGAAAAGAAACATGTTTTAGACTATACACATTTTGACCTTCACTATGTGGAAGATCAAAGGAAAAACTTAGTTAGTAAATTTAATATACTTAAACAGGAAATATCCTTACATAAGTCAGAACTGTCTAACCTTAAAAACACTGTGTCCATTAATTACTCTCTTCAAAATGAAGTCATTAGGAAAAACCTAGAGAATGAATCTATAAAGGATGAGATCATTAACCTAAAAAAGGTCATGAGAAATGGACCTGTAGAAAAGAGGTCACCTTAGATCAAACTGCTCTTGAGCAAGTACCTGGAAAATTGTCAAAGCTTTGGTGGACAGGTAAAGGAAAAGAAAACTCCTCCAAAGAGGTTGTTTTCTCACAAAGCTGTAAATTCTCAATAATGTGCTTGCACCTGAGATTACCTCTGACTCAGAGTCTGAATGTGAATCTTAGGAACCTTTTCTACCTCTTCCCAAGCTAATAAGAGCAGCACCCTCTGGCACTTTAAAGAGTCTTATTTCTTTGTTCTGACTTTAAACCCTTATCATGCTGTCTTTACACTTGACACTCCGACCCCATAAATACTTGACCAATCGTTAAAGGTCCACCTGCATATGCCATTAAGAAAAGACATAGAAATCTCATGTTGTTCCTAAACCTTGCTTTGATAAAAAGACTGACTCATCCACTGAGCAACTTCTTCTCACTCTGATAGAAGAGGTAAAGGGTCTCAAAAGGCAAATTGAGATCCCTTCAGGCACCCCTCCATTAAGCTCCTAGCCAATTAGTTATAAAGCTTCTAAGCAAAAGACCTGGTTTGGACCTTGTAAGCATTGTGGGTTTGAGAATCATCTCTCTGATGATTGCTACTCAAAGACCAAGTGCTCTACTTGTGGATCCACTAACCATCTGACCAAAGAACACTTAGAATATGCTGCTGTTAAGAAAACATTAAGTAAGCTTAAGGCTCAGTCACCTCTGAAACCCTCACCAAAGAAGGCTCCCATGATTCCAAAGCCTTTCATAGAGTGTAAATAATGTGGATTTAATGACCATCACTCTGACCACTGTGAGTTCTAGGGTGTGAAGTATGTGGTAGTATTGCACATGAAGCATCTGACTGTCCTAAGAAACACCCTAACTCCAGGAGACCAAGGATTGCCAACAGGAAATCAGAACCCACTAAAAAGTGGGTTCACAAAAGGAACTAATCTGGTGAAAATGTTTGTGCAGGATTACCTCAAGAGGTTTGTATGGTATCTAGATAGTGGCTGCTCTAGACACATGACAGGGATTAAACAATATCTGCACAGATATTCAAAGGAGTCAGGTCCTAAAGTGATTTTTGGAGATGATTCTTCAGGAGACACGTAAGGGTATGGCTCAGTAAATTATAATGGAATCACCTTTACCAGGTGCTTATGTAAAATGGTCCCTGACAACATAACTGATCAGCATCAGTCAGTTGTGTAATGCCAACTACAAAGTTTGTGTTTACCAAAACTCCAGGGAACTATTTACAACGAATATGAGGAAGTTGTTCCTCATTGCTCCCAGAATAAGAGATGTCTATGTCATTGATATGTCATCTTTCAATAAAGAAAGCAATGCATGTTTCTTTGCCAAGGCATCCTCAAGTGTTAATTGGCTCTGGCATAAGAGACTGTCTCATCTCAACTTCAAGAACATAAACAACCTTTCAAAACACAACCTTGTCTTTGGTCTTCCATCTCTGACTTTCTCTAAAGACAAAAATTGTTCAGCTTATGAGAAAGGAAAGCATCCAAAAGCATCATTCAAACATAGAGATCATTTCCTTCAACATTCTTTACATCTCCTCTACAAAGATTTTTAGACCTGTCAAACCCCAAACCATCAGCCACAACAAATATACCCTTGTCATTGTAGATGGGTATTTTGCCTCAAGAAAAAGAGTGATGCAGCTGACTGTATCATGTTTTTATTAGAAAGATGGAAAACCTCAATGAAGTGAGGGTAAAGGAGCTGAGAAGTGATAATGGAACAAGTTTAAAATCAACAAACTGAAGAATCTGTGATAAAAAGGGTATATCTCATAACTTCTCTTCTCACTATACCCCTGAACAAAATGGTGTTGCTGAAAGAAGAAACAGAACACTGATTAAAGCAGCAAGAACTATGCTAAATAGTGCAAAACTCCCTAAACAAATTTAGGGAGAGTCTGTCAGCACTGCTTGCTACACTCAAAACATAGCATCCATTATGAAAAAGCATGGGAAGACTTATTTGATGTGTATCAAGAAGATCTCCTGATATCAGCTATTTCTATGTGTTTGGGTATCCTGTTCATATTCACAATCATAGGGACCATTTGGGAAAGTTTGATGAAAAAGCTGATGATAGATTTTTTTCTTGGCTACTCTCTAAGTAGGCTAAATCTTTTCAGGTGGTCAACATCAAAGACAAGAATGCGAAGAAACAGTACATGTTACATTTAGTGAAGATGATGAAGCCATTTCTCAATCCAGCACAGAAGGTGATGCAATCAACTTTAATGAAAATAGATCATTTCCAGATGATGAATCCCTTGAACCAAGGAGTGAAGTTACTTAGTGCCCTGGCAATACTGAGTATTTTCCCTACATTCCTGTATATGAAAACACCACACCCTCTTAATCACCTATTCTTCAGGTCTCTATCACCTCTAAAGATTCTCCTGAGTTCACCGAGGCTGATAATCACCCAGCTCTCCATGAACCTGATCAAACAGAATCAACTGATCACTTTGAACCAGTTGAACCTCAAAACAATGTCATCATAAACCAATCATGATTCCAACCCTCACCAACTAGATCACCCTCACTAAAGTAATCCTTCAAAACCCCTGTTCCTTAGAACAGAGGTCAAGAGAAAAGCACATGAACTTGTGAACATCATTTGGTGAACCTCTGGGTATCATAAACCAGAATAGGATCAGAGACACTCTAATATTCTCCTCAGCTTCTGAATGTCTCAAGATAACTTTCTCTCTGAAATGGAACCCGAAAGAAGCTATTGAAAGCTCTAGAAAAGAAGGGTGGATTATGGTTAGCAAAGAAAAAAAAGAGCCCCCCCCGTGAATCAGGTTTTTGAAAGACACAAAGTATTTACATGGTTCCAAACCCTCATGGTAAAACCATCATTAGGACCAAATGGATCTGGAAAAACAAGATGGATGAGAATGGGATAGTTATTAAAAATAAGGCAAGGCTGGTTGCTCAGGGTTATAATCAGCAGGAAGTGATTGATTATGAAGAAACCTTTGCACCTGTTGCAAGACTGGAAGCCATCAGGATATTTCTTGCTTGTGCAGCCTACATGGGTTTTATGGTGTATCAGATGGATGTGAAGGCATTCTTGAATGGGAAAATTTCAATGGAGGTGTATGTTCAACAACCTCCTGGGTTTAAAAGCAGTGAATTTCCCAATCATGTTTGTAAGTTGGATAAAGCTCTCTATGGGCTAAAGCAAGCCCCCAGAGCATGGTATGAAACTCTTTCAAAATTTCTTATTCAGCACAAGTTTGTCAGAGGTACCATTGACAACACTCTTTTTACTTATAAACTAAGAGTGATGTTATTATTGTATAGATAATTTTGATGATATCATTTTTGGGTCCAACCAGTTCAAAAATTAAGTAAACAATTTGAAGTTTGATGACCAAAAGTATAAAGAGTATGTTGGTGAATTAAGAACTTATTTTTTTTTGTGTTCTTCAAAAAAACAAGATTCAAAGAAATCTTTATTTGTCAAGAAAAATATGTTAAGGATTTGCTCAAAAAGTATGATTTAGCTTACTGTGCCTCAGTGAAATGCCCTATGCTTCCCCCAAACAATTTGGGCCCTGATGAGTCAAGGGTCTTTGTTAATGAGACATTGTTTAGAAGCATGATAGGGTCCGATGTACCCTCAACAGCTAGCAACCTGATATCTAATTCCTCTACATGTATCTGTGCGAGGACCAACTAACCCCAAGGAATCCCACCTTGTAGTTGTAAAAAGAATTTTCAGGTATCTCAAAAGAAACTCCAAATCATAGCCTCTGGTATCCAAAAGGATCAGGCTTTGATCTAAAAGCATACTTTGACTCAAACTACGCTGGATGTAACCTGGATAGAAAGAGTACCTCAGGGGGTTTTCAGATACTTGAAGAAAAGTTAGTATGTTGGAGTGCAAAGAAGCAAAGCTTTGTGGCAATGTCATCAGTTGAAATTGAGTATGTAGCTGTTGCTGGATGTTGTGCTCAATTCCTCTGGATCAAGAGTTAGTTGGCTGACTATGATGTTCTCTGTGATAAGGTGCCCATATTTCGTGATAATACAAGTGCCATTGCCATATCAAACAATCCAGTGTTGCATTCTAGGACAAAACATATTGACATCAGGTATCACTTCATAAGAGACCACATTTTAAAAGGTGATATTAAGCTTCATTTTGTACCCACTGATTTGCAACTGGCTGATATTTTTACCAAACCTCTAGCTGAGCCTAGCGTTACTAGATTGGTAGCTGAGTTAGGTATGCTCAATATTGAAAAACATGTATCTGATAAGAAAAAAGCTTTAAGTGATCTCTGACTTTAATATTAAATGTTATAAGTAACTTAATTTCTTAGGCAAGTTAAAAGACAAACATTCTCATATTTAATTCAGATTCACTCAAAAGGTTTTACCAACTTTCTCAAAAAATGTGGAAATTACAGTACTCGAAGGGTCATGGGGACCCACGTTTTGTGACAGTTTTACCACTCACATTTAATGCGGACTTCAAATCAATTTTATTTTTAAACTTATAAAAAAATTTTGAGGTATAAATTGTTCACTTTTTTTACATACATCATTCTTTACTCATTCAAAACCCTAAAACCTCCATTTTTATCACCTCACATAAACCTTTTCATCAAAGCTGAATCAAAGTTTTAATCAAATGGCATCAGAATCCACATCTTCACAACAATCACAATAACTTATACCATCATCAAAGGTCAATTTTAGGTGTGCATATAGTATAATTGGTTTCAATAATGTTGTTGCTCTTCTTGAGCAGTTTTCTCTCGAGCTGTTGCATCAAGAGGGCCCTAACCCTTCAACCCACCGCAATGTATGTGGAATACCTAAAGGAGTTTTGGTATACAGCATAGGTTGAAGAGGAGACCAAGACCATCACCTTCTCACTTTCATGGTGGGATAAACCCCTGCCCTTTACTTAAGATGAGTTCATATCTGCATCTGGCCTGTCCATTTGTAAGGATGATGTTTCTATTCATCCCAAGGAAACCGTAAGCTTGGGCTGACGACTTTGGGTTTATATTCAACAAAGACAAACCATCCCTTCTCATCCACTTCATGATAATTCTTCACCCCTTAAAGATGAAGTATTTTTAACCCATTTGTAGACTCTTCATCAATATATTTGTACAAGTGTTGGGTTTGGGGGTAGATGCAGGATCACATGACCAAATGAACCCTTAATCAGCGAGTCAAATTAACATTTGTCTTATCTGGGTGGAGATTGACATTGGGAATTATTTTATTAGACTCAGTTTTTCATAAGCTTTCAAAATGGAAGAAGAACAAGGAATTGAATATGGTTTTTATCCCTGTTTTTTGAAAAATTGCTTGGAGACAAATACATCAGCAATGATCTCACTCTTATAAAACCCCACACCATCACAGCTGCTTATTTTCAAAAACCGTTAGCATCTGATGTTCCTTTAACTTTACGTATGTTAAAAGTAGCCAAACTTTCTAAAAGGCCTGAAAAGTCTTTGATCCCTCCCTCTAGGGAGTGAATGCTGATGACACTGCTGATAAGTCCCCATCCAGGACCACTGTGCAGCTTATCACTCAGCCCAAAGCACCAATTGATCGGATGACAAAGAAGACAATCCCACCTTCTTCCAAACCTAAGTCTCCTTATAAGGTCAGGGTAATACTCCCAAAGAAACAAATCGTTAAGACACAGCACGCTGAAGTCACAGTGGCCACCACTGACACCATTAAGAGTCTCGCCTCTGAGTCGGTAGAGGAACAAGGAAACCAGCCTTCAACTGTTGAAGCCGAAAAGGTAACAACATGTTAAATTTAAGGGGCACTGTAAGCAACCACTCTCAAAATTCTCTAGGAGAGAGTGGTGAAGTTAAGGGCTACCCCCGACCCACTAGAGAGTCAGAGTCAGCACTTACACTCCCATATCTTCTGTACACTCTGTGTCTGCACTCAGGGGATGATACTGAAAGGCTAAAAATGTCTGATAGTTGACTCTGAAAACTCTAGACTTTGTTCGATTAACCTATCTGTGCATGAAAGTTGACCTTTATATGGACTGTACTTACTCAGACTCAGAGGTCCCCTTAACCAATGAAAAGAGTTCTAAAGTCTTAGACTTTTGAGGGACTAGATAATCACACCCAGTCTTCTTAGGGGCAGCGAATGGCGATCCTTCCCCATATTACCAACTCATAATAACAAGAGTCCTAAAGTCTTAGGACTTTTGAGGGGACTAGATAATCACACCCAGTCTTCTTAGGGGCAGCGAATGGCGATCCTTCCCCATATTACAAACTCGCAACTGAAAAGAGTCCCAAAAGTTTTAAACTTTTGAGGGGACTGGATAATTACACCCAGTCTTATTAGGGGCAGCGAATGGCGATCCTCAACCTCATTACAAATTCACAATGTTTAACTAACAAGTTTATACAGGTACTAGACCAAAATGTTGCGGAAGAGAAGGATGCTGCGTTTGTAAGTATGGAGGAAGTAGCTGAGGAACAATCTAAGTAGATTCCAACTATTGAACAGCTGTTGGACGAAGTTGAGAAACAAAACAAAGTTGTTTG
>BQNB010104656.1:0-23771 GCA_026074375.1 Tanacetum coccineum | reverse complement strand
TAAATGCTAAAACAACCGTTTAAACTTTATAGTTCCTATATCCACGGCAGTACTTCGATCTTTGACTGGCAGTACTTTGACTTTCTATTTAGCAGTACTTTGATCTTTCACTTAGCAGTACTTTGACTTTTTGACTTGTATTTCCCAACAGTATTTAGTGATGTATATTTTATATAAAGTGGGTATTTTAATGAAATGTGAATTTTAGTTGTAAGGTGAGTTCTTATTACGGTTGAAATGTGAGTTATGGTGAGTTTTAAAGTTGAAGAGAGAAAGCTAATGTGACGCTGACGTGTAAGGTGAGTTTCTCTCCCTTTTATCATACAGCCTAAGATTACTCCTGATCACTTCAATGAAAAGTTCAAATCATTTCTCAACAAAAACAGCTTGGAAAGTTATATTGTATTATTTTTTACATGTTGCGACTGGTTTAACTAATTAAAGAACCAAATTTTCTTTTTTGTTTTTTTTCACCTTACAATCGTCAATACACAATAATTTATTGTAACGTGTTGTAATTATAATATGAATTACATTTCAATTGTGTTTGGTTCACAGTGTAGAAAGAATTGTAATTCATATTACATTATGATGACTATTTGGTTTGTGTTATAATTGTAATTCAGTCATCACAATTAAATCAAACGAGGGAATTCAGATTACATTGGAAGTTTGATGGAAAGTTTTGAATTACGTTGTAATTCAGAATTTTTATACTTTAAAAACACTAGTATTTATAAATTATTATTATTATTATTATTATTATTATTAATTTTATATTATTATTATTATAATTATAACATCACTTTATTAGAAGAAATATAATATTTACAAAAAATTAGTGGGGAGCCGAGATACAAGCTGAGCCTCCACTCCTTTAGCTATAACAAAGCTAATCCTATAAAGCTTTGTAATTCTTCTAGCTTCTTGCTAGTTTTTAAATAAAGTGCTGTTAAAAAAAAGCTAATCCTATAACAAAGCTTGGAAAGTTATATTGTATTATTTTTTACATGTTGCAACTGGTTCAACTAATTAAAGAACTAAATTGTTTTTTTTTGTTTTTTTCACCTTACAGTCGTCAATACACAATAATTCATTGTAATGTGTTGTAATTATAATCTGAATTACATTTTAATCGTGTTTGGTTGACAGTGTAGAAAGAGTTGTAATTCATATTACATTACGATGACTGTTTGGTTTGTGTTATAATTGTAATTCAGTCATTACAATTAAATCAAACGAGGGAATTCAGATTACATTGGAAGTTTGATGGAAATTTTGAATTACGTTGTAATTCAGAATTTTATACTTTAAAAACACCAGTATTTATAAATTATTATTATTATTATTATTATTAAATTTATATTATTATTATAACATCACTTTATTAGAAGAAATAGAATATTTACAAAAAATTAGTGAGGAGCCAAGATACAAGCTGAGCCTTCACTCCTTTAGCTATAACAAAGCTAATCCTATCAAAAATAAGAAAAGCAGCACGTGCTCTAATGTCTATTATTATAGTAATAATAATAATAACTATTATTATTATTAAAATAATAATAATAATAATAATAATTTTTATTATTATAAATAATATCATTTCTGATCAAATACAACGACGTATTTATCGTCCATGAATTGGGCCAAATGAATTGGGCCATAAACATAAGCCTAGCCGAACAATAACTTTTTTTCTTTAAAATTTGAAAACATACCTTCAAACTATGAAACAAGTTACTAAACGTACCTTAAACTTTTAGTTATTTAGTTATTTTTAACAAACTTTATTTATCTAATATCTAACAAATATCTACCAATTCATTAGTAAAAAAATATACCCCTGAAAAGATGTTCGAATTGCGAACAAAACGAGCATAATATTCTTATGCTTATGACGTATGTACGATTTTATAAAAGATGTTGAAGTTTAATATACAACGTAAATGCAATAATCAGCAAAGAAAAACACAAGAAATACAACGAAACCCCAACATATATAAAATAACTTATAAATTTATCCTTGGAAACCCTTCAACTTTAAAAAAAAACCAACAAAACTCTACACATATAAAAAGGAAAAATAGCTCTCAACATATAAAGCTATTGGTATGTACTTAAATACACATACCTTTTACCTAATAATACTAGTTAAAAAGACCAATAATGAACGAAAATAACATAAAAATATATTGTATATATGTATTTTGTGATTTGTGTCTTGCAGGTACGGATATTAAATAAAAGGAAAAAAACAAGACTAATACAGACAGAACCGAGCACGGGATTGAAAAGAACGCAAAAAAATCAAAGCCGAAGGCATACCTATCTTCTACGGACCAACCCGGGCCCATTTAATGGGCCGGGTCAGCCCACATCTTATTAAACCTAAATCTAAAAAGCCCATTATAACAACTTAGCCATGATCCTATTATCCATCCAAATGGCCCAAGTTACATATTAAAAGGCCCAATCCCTAAAAGCCCCGCCCAAGTCAAACATAATTATACACATTGTGGTCAAACGGGTCAAATATTACTATTCCTCCATCCCCTTCCCTCCCTCGTTTTTACATTTCACCATCAACGAATTCACGCAGGGTAAACTAAATCCACCACACACGCATCCAATCCTTCTAGAAGACTAAAGCCTTGACACGTCTGACATGAGAAGGCCACGCTGGCGATCCTGAGCACTATGATTGGTTGAGATACATGGCTAAATAATAAAGGGCTCAGATTGGATTGGTTTGATCTAAGGGTCAAGATTTGAAGAAGGGGGAACATTTCAAAGGGCTAGAAGGTTCACCTTCTCACTATAAATAGTGAGGCAAATCACACACAGAATATCATCTAGTGTAGGATTAGTTTAGGAGTAGTGTAGTTTTATTTACAGCTTATCTACAGCTTATTTACTTTAATTGTATTCCATTTTCAAAGTTATGTAACCTCAGTTTTATTAATAAAAGTTAAATTTTCAGCTTTAATCATTTGTGCCTTTTAATTTCAGTTTCTTCTTATTCCATTTACTCAAGTCTTTTACTATGCTAAAATGTTTACTCAAAGCCCTCTTTAAGCTCAAATAAGCTCCTAAAAGCTTATTTGAGCTTGCTTGTTCACTTTTAAGTCAGATTGGTTAAGGTTTATGGTTTTAAGCTTTTGGAAGATAAGCAAATAATGGAAAGGCTTATAGGGTCTTACCAGCTTGTTTTCTAACAAGCTGGATCTTGTAGAATAACTCTAAGAGCATTTAAGCCCTTGTTTAAAGCAAAGGGCAAAGGTGTGTTTACTTTTCTAATTTTATGTCTTAATTTTTGTTTTTACTTATTTAGCTTATTTTCTATTTGCTTATTATTTAGCTTATTTGTGCTTAATTTCTGTTAGTTATTACTTATTTGTCCTTAATCTGCCTTATGCTATATCTGTTTTTATATATCTCAGCTTAATTCAGCTTTTCATAGTTTAAAAAAGATGAAACTGATTTTAAAGGGGTGTTTGGCTCAAGCAACACTAACCTATGTTAGTGCTGCCTAAGTCATTTTGGTCCTTTAAATCAAGATTAACCAGCTTAAATTTAGTTTAAAAGTTAGTTTAATTTAGTTTTTAAAGTTTAAAAATCAAGTTTAAGGTTTAATGTAACCATGTTTTGAATATGTAGTGTTCTTGTTTGAATATTTCAGCTTATTTGATTTGATTTTGATTAGGTGCTATTTGGTGTTAGTTTCATGCTTGTTTGTTGGTTAAGTATGCAGTAGAAATGATCTGGATAAAGTGAGCAATTGTCTTGTGTGTTTGAGTCAAAAATCTGTCTAACTGTCTTAGAATTATTTCTATAGTTTTAAAAGTCAGTTTTCAATCTTCAAATCTAGGTTAGCTATAAGTTGTTTTTAGGTCTGGAATTGATAGAATAAGCTCTTTGTAGTCTAAACTTCATCTGTTTTAGCTTTTTAAGTTTTCTAAACATCATTTACTAGCTTATAATTAGGATTGCATTTAGCATTTTAGCATTAACAAAAACTTGAAAAATCTAAAAACATAAAAATCTGCTTAGATAGCCTTTTTCATTTTCAATTTTATAGCTTGTTAGTGATCTCTAGTACTTAATTTTTGCTTATTACGAAAGCTTATAGGTCAATCTTAATCTGTTTTTAGGTTTTAAGGGTTAGCTTATTGATTTAGTAGCTTAAAATTGAGCTTAAAACTGCCCTCTCTAACTGTTTTGTTAACTAATTGGCTAAACTACTTATTTTGCTTTTTGCTTATTTGATTTGGCTCATTTATGTTCTTAGATGTTTAATGAGTCTAGTTTAGGTCAGGTTTAGCTTAATTTGGATTGATCTTAGCTTTTAGTAGCTTTTATGCATAAAAGAATTTAAGTTTAAAAAGTTATTTAGCTTCTACGTGCATCTGTGCTTTTCATTGCTTATTTCTGTTCCTATTTCCATGTTTCTCAAAAAGTTGTTTTGTTAAAGTTGTTTATTTTCATGTTAAAAAGCTTTTTCAAAAATTATTTTTGCAAAATAAAAATGGAAAGTTGTTGGGAGTATTTGGAGGACTCGAACCTGAGACCTCAACCATAACTCACCAACACCTTAACCATTGCGCCCTGGGGTCTTTTCTGTTAGACCCTTGGGCCCAATTGGTTATAAGTAGGTTTTTAGTTTTATCCTTACAACCTATTTAGCTTATTTTACCAGCTTATTTCCACTGCTTATTTCCAGTTCTTATTTTTCTTAGAATCTACATAAGTCAAAGTATTTTTCTAGAGTTTTAATAATTAGTTTACTATTTTTAATATTTAATTTAGTTTAAAATAGTTTTTATTTCATAAAAAACTAAATAAAAATAAAATAAAACAATTTCTTTTTTCTAAAATTATTTTTAATCATTTAGGACTTTTAGATTTGAAATTTACATTTTAGGGTTAAATTTGATAATTTAGGTTTTTAGTCGCGTTTTTAAATTTTCACTATCGTTTTAATACTTAATGTTTTAATTGTGCCTTTTTAGATTAGCGTGCTTTAAATTTACTTTTTTCATTTGCGTTATTAGAATTAGAAACCAAAACCAAATCTTAAATGACAATCAAGCTCGATTCCTGACATAACCGTGAATTTCCATTCACATCTCGTCGAGGAGAACGATACCCGTGTTGATTACTTATTATTCTTTCCTAAGAATAATTTGTATGATACTTAGCTTACGTATACGTATATGTATATGTATATTTTATATATATTATACATTTGAGGATTATTTGTTTGATACGTATTTAGACGAAAATCTTTTTTATTTTTTTATTTGTATAAATTTAATATTTATTGTTGCATTTAATTATTTCTTTTTTTATTTGTTTTTGCATTAGTAGAATAGAATCCAAAATCTAAATCTTTTATGATAATCAAGCTCAATTCTTGATATAAACGTGAATTTCCATTCACCTCTCACCGGAGAACGTACTTGTGATACCCTATTATTCCTTTTCTAAGAATAATTCTATGATACTTTGCATCGTATACGAATATGTATATATAACTAATATATATATGAGGGTTATTAGTTTGATACGTATTTAAACAAACATTAAAATGGTGCCGCTGCCGGGGAGCGGTGTAGCGATTTTTACGGAATTGTTCGTATTCGAGCCTTGAAGATCCTTCCTATTAAAGTTTCGTATATATTATATAAAACTACAAAAAATAAATTACACTTCTATTCTATTCTTATTTTCTTTTAATATTGAAAATAACCGATTGTTAATTGTCGTTTCGGCTCATCTTTAGTAAACTAACTATAAGAGAGGTATAAGGAGGGTCGATCTTGCGGACTTTGACTAGAAAAGATAAGGTTTTTAAAACGCTTCGCGCTTACCCGCTCCTCCGCTTCTTTGTGCGTTTTCTATAGAGCTACCGTGCACTATTGACTCTCGGTTACCAAAAAAATTTTAATTTTTATTATTTCTTATGTTTTATTTGAAAAATCTATAAATATTCTTCTTTATCCTCTTATTCGTTTAATTCTTATTCTCTTAACCTTCTTATCCGATAATTCTTCAAAATGTCTTGGTTTTCAAGATGCTCGTGGTGTGGAGGTCCGTCTAACGGTGGAAATTGTCAGCATTGTACCAATGTGAGTTTCGGAGATGAGCCTGTCTATGACTCTAATCCAAATTCTTATAATCAAACTCCTGATATTTCTAACCTACATGCACAACCCCTAACATCTTCGTTCAACCAATTTTATTGTTTTCATTGTAAAGATCCGTTAGAAGATGGTGTATGTTGTCAACGGTGTACATGTGTGAGGTGTGGACAGTATCTTGGAGATGGATTTTGTTCATTTTGCAATTCTGAAGCTGGAAATTCGTTCGTTAATGATTCAAATCTGAATTCTTTCAATGATCATCTAAAATTTTCCGACTACCCTCCACAACCCCAGTACGAGACATACTCGTGCGAGTTATGTAAAAATGATTCTCACCATGGTTATGATTGTCCACCACAGTTCCCGCTTGTCTATGAGCAGCAACCGAGCTACAATCAAAACTTTAGTGATAATTGTTATCCACAAAATTTACTGAGTTTTTCACAACAATATCCTAATTGTGAAAACTGTGGGGGTCCTCATGAAAGTTTTCAATGTCAACCGATGAATCAAAACTATTTTGAGCCTAACTATTCTGGTTTTGACCAACCCTCGCAGTATTCCATAAATCATCAAGAAGACCTTAATCAACAGGGGATAAGTGATATGCACGATAAATGGGATAAATTAGAAGAGTCACAGAATGAACTTCTCAACATGATACAATCATTTTGTGAAAAGTTTCTTCAATAAAAGCATGCGGTTAATATCGATCAATCACCTCTTCAAAAAATAAGTATCCACGAAATAGAGGATCTGAAGCAACATTATTTAGATGAAATGTTAAGTTTAAGTAATGACTTACAGATTAAAGATTATCGTAATGAAAAAATAAATATTCGTTTTAGAAGAGAATGTGAAAATATGATTGATGAGCTTAAAAGTAAATTCAATGGAATGGGTATTGAGATTAATAAAAAGATAGAGCTTCAGCGTCTAGAGTAGGTGGCTAATCTTAGTACTTATCCTTCGCAACGTTTCAAATCTTTTTGCTATGATGATGATGATGACTATGATTATGAGGAATGTTCTATTCCTTTGAGAGATATTATTTCTAAACTTCCTCTGTCAGTTGCAATCACACCTGACTTACCGACTTTGGAGCCTGAGGATTCTCTCATCATGGGGAATGAGGACCTTAGCACTATTCCTGAAAAGGAATCGGACGAATTCATAAAGTCTAGTGTTGAGGACCATGTTCCAATCCCAAGTGAGTCCAAGGATACATCTGAGAGTGATTGGTATTTGCTATTTTATACATACTTTTACCTTGTAAAATGAACCCAAAAGACCAAAAACATAATAAAAATGGCAAATATATTCTTGTTTTTGTGTTTGTGTATGTGCAGGTACGGATATTAAAGAAATGGACATAATCAAAGCAAAAACAGAAAAAACCGGACATGAGAAAGAAAGAGTGCACAAGAGCCGGAAAGGTTTCAATAAAAGTCAACAATGGTTAAACCATGGTCAATCAGGTTTGTTAGAGAAACCATCGAGACGTAAGGACTCTGTACGTTCTAACTTGATGAGCCGGCTTTGCTTGTCACACCTTTTTCTGATTTTAATGAGGATGAATATTTTGACCCAGGTGGTGACGTTGATGAGATTAAGTTTATACTTCGTCGTGATCCGTCTACTCCTAAGATGAGTGTTGTTTCCATTCTCGAGGGGTTCACCGATGAACCGTCTCTCGAAGAGAATGTATTGATGTTTTATTTGTGATGTTTTGAATCTAAATGCGATTCGGATGAAGGATTTTCGTTTACGATGCTCCAATTGGATGATTGATGATCGAGGACAAGTTTTTGACCCCGAGCATTGCATTGAGAAAATTTCTTCTCCAAACATATGTGAGCTTTCCTTTGAGCTGATCCCATTATCTTTCTTCACATATGTTAGCCAATTTTTTTTTTCCTTATTATCACCTATCGGTGGAATCTTCTCTTTCCCCTCTCATTCCCTCTTCCTCCGGGTTTTGAGGATATCTTTATAAGTCCCTGATGCATCTCCTCTTTTCATTTTTCTTCTTTAGAGCCGGTGACATATGAATATCCGATGGAAGTTTGCTCTTCCACTTGTTTCATCCCTAATATCACAATGATATAGGGAGAGTCAAGCTAGAGACTTGCACAAAAACAAGCGCTTCGTGGGTGGCAACCCATGCTTATCCTTAGTAGTAGTATATTAGTATAATTATTATTAATAAGTGTGATGTGAGGAGGCTCGCCTCTTTCTTTCTCGTGTTTTATGTTTTGTGTTTTGTGTCTAGGATTGCCCGGATTATAAAGACTCTCGTGCTCATGGTTTTGTCCATCGTTCACTCGATCTTCAATCCTTTGCATGCTTATATATGGGAATCCAATATCCTAGATCTTATTGATTTAATGTTTATCTATTAGCATAATTAATAAACGGCTTTATTGTTTGCGTAGAGAACCTTTATATTTGGATTATACTTTGATTGAGTATGGGTTTGGTGACTAGTCTCACGCATTGAGGTCAATGTGTATGCTTAGTATGGGGGATCTTTCGATTTGATCTTACTTGCATTTGCCTTGTCTTCACGTAATCTCGTTTTTGCCACCAAAAATATGCCAAATTTTTTTTTTGAAAATAGAATAAGTGTTTTGACACATATATTTCTGTCTTTTTAAGGAATAAATTTTGACTTGATTGATGTTGTGCTCTAGACTGCCTCTTAATTATATAAATTTAAGCTTTTGCTTAGGGGGTGTTTTTTTCTGTTTTTTTTATATACAAGAAGCCGTTTAAGAAGAGAATTCTAGCTCCAAAAAGCCATGAGATGTGCAAGTTTTCCATGTTAGACTTTAAATATGCAAAGCTTGTTTTATTATACTAAGCATTCGCGGATCTTTTTATTAAAGATTTGTAAAATTGCTGAAGAAACAAAAAATGATTGGTTTTTTTAAAGTTAAAAGCTAAACGCAGTGTAGTTAGATCTCTATAGAGCTATAGATGGCTATATTGTTGGCTTTTTGCTCCACCTCAGCTTAACAAACATTAGTATAATTGGTAATAAATAAAGTCACTTTAGGTTTTTGCCGATTTTCTTAGTTTAAAATCACTTCGTAGAGGATTCCCTCTGGTGAAAGTAAGGTACACATCGAGGTTCTGTCAGTGTTGTGGGGAAATAGGCTACCGATTCCTGACGGCTTGCTACCATTGTCTAGGTAGATAAAAGACCACAGGACTCGAAATTTGGCTATAATTATAATAGTTATGTAATAAACCGAAGCCGAAATAAGACCACTACCTCTTGCCGGCTCACAACCGATGTGGTAGTCGTTTAAAAGGTGGAGGTAATAATAATAATAAAAATTGTGGGCTGATAAAAGTTTATTGCCTCTTGTCGGCTCACAACCGATATGGCAGTCTTCTAAATAAGGCACATAGTAATAATCCGAGACTGATAAAAGTTTACTGAGTCTTGCCGGCTCGCACAAAAAACCGTGTTGCAGCTTTAAATAGTAGATGATACGAGGTCCAATATTCTTCTAGACCGATGTCGGCTCGCCATTACCGATTTTTGTTGGCAGTTGTTTAAAGGATCGAGGTTTAATAATGTTGCAATAAAAATAATAATAAAGCCAACTTTTAACGGTTATCTAAAAAGGATAACCCCTAAATAGTGCAAAATTAGAACCTTAATGTGGACCTTATTCTCACCATATCGTCTCTTTAGAGGAAAGATTTCAAACTAATTGTGGTCGAAACGGGTTTACTTTTTAGGAATAAGACATTAATTAATTTTGTTTTTTTTATTTTTTTCACCAATTAACTATAATTAATAATAAATCCTTAGAGAAGTTTAGGAACAATGGAGAGCGAAAAAAATTATGCTATTGGCTTCACGAAATTAGCTTTATGAGTAGTGTTAGCATCTTAACTTGTATTTAATAATGATTTCGTTTTTAAGCTTGGTTTGGGCGGGTGAAAAATCAAGGACGATGAATTTATCCTTTTAGTGTTTCTTGTTTCGTAAAGTTATGATATGTATGAACAAATGCATAAAAATAGGAAAACAGGGAGCTTTTCAAAACTAGTGATTTTTTAATCCTCTTAGATGAACACTTTGCTACTTTTCGGGGTTGTTTTAGTTTAGGGGGGATTGTATATTTTGTTTTTAGGTGTATTTTATATCCATAGCGTGATGACTACGAGGGCATAGCTTAGTTGGGGGATTTTGGCTATTGTGGTTATATAAACTACCTTTTTACCTAATAATACGAGCTAAAAGGACCATTAATTAATCGAAAATGATATATCATATGCATTAAAATGATATAAAAATGCATTGTATATGGGTGTATTTTGTGATTTGTGTTCTTGCAGGTTCGGATATTAAATATAAAAGGACAAAAACAACCGACTAATTACGGACAAGAAATGAGCACAAGGACTTGAAAGATATGACACCCTAGGCAAAATCACACATCGGCTGTGGCTGGAGAGATGTTGGGTCATAAGATAACATCTCTGCCCGTCTCAATGACATCAACGCGTTTGTTGTCTACTGCGAGTGGGGTTCCTAAGAACTGGCAGTTAAGCGTGCTCATGTAAAAGTAGTACTGGCTTGGGTGACCTGCCGGGAAGTCTTCACATGAGGGCCACAAAGCAAAACCGAGAGCCTACGGGCAAAGCGGACAATATTGTGGTTTGCGTAAGGCGGAGTGTTACAAGTGGTATCAGAGCACGATTTGTAGTGAACTAAGTCTTTTTACAAAACTTGGACTACAACTGTTTTTGGAAAAGTTTCACGAGTCTTTCACCAATGTCCAATATCCGTGCGCGTGTTGCTCCCGATCCTTATAGCCTTATTGGGGTATATTTGATTGCATATTATGTGCGTAACAATTGGTTGACACTTGGTACAAGTAATTAATTATATTACTTATATTTTTTTATATATATATATATATTATTATATATTATATTATAGATATATATATATTATATATATATATATATATATGTATGCATGTATATAGATATATATACAGCATCCGTTCTATGGATATACAATTTATATTATATCTTGCATAATCTCTTTCTTGCGAAAAAGTTAACTTCTTTGAACATTTCGTTAATGCGCGATACGATAAAAATTATTTTGATACGTGATGAAAACATCGTTGTTATACGATTATCTTCGAAACTTTTTCTCGCAAACTTTACTTTGTTATCTCTTGACTGTGTGGGACTCGATTAGTTTTCTGATCCCAAATTGAAAATTTTACTAATTGATTTTGAATTTGAACGCTCTTCTTATTGATTTTGATTCGCATATGTTGTTTCGTAATCTATCATTTTGAGATTTTCCTGTTAATGGGAGTATGACTTTTATATGTCATCCCATGAACCTTCATTGTTTTGGAAAACAGTTATAAACTTAATCCGGTAATTATGCAGTTGGAAACGTCTATTCTTTGGAACTTTTCGGATAAAATTGGTGTTTGGCGTTTGATTTCGCTTCGTATCGACCTCCACTTAGTAATGTCATGAAAATGTATTGATGCATAGAAATCTATGAGTTTTTGTGTTTGAAGGGTGTTAAATCATTAGGTAGGCTTGGCTTTGTATTGGCGTTTGAAGGAATTAAAATGGTGTTTGATTAGATTTTGAAATGGATTATACGGCAGTTTGTAACCAGCAGGTTGTGGGGTTGATTGTGAATTTTTTTGGTCATAAGGCACCTGGGAAATCCAATATAGATGTGGGCATATGTCTTAAGTATATGTGGTTCTTTGGATAGGTTCGTATCTCCTCCGGATGAGTGAGATATCGTCATTTTTGTAAAAATAGTCAAATCGGGTATACCGGTGGGAAAAGGAGTATAACTCCATATTTTTGTAATAAATTTTCAAAAGAAATTTAGGTACCTGTAGAAGACTCTTAGGGCTATCATCTCTAATTGTTTTCACATCAAAAGCATCAATAAATTTTAAATTTCGCTCATTTTCGTAAGCTACAAAAATTTGTCAAAATTTCTTTGGGGATTGCTTTGGGATAGCAGCTTGTTGGGTATGTTTCAAAATATTTTTTGTCTATGAATACCTGGTAAATTGGACTAGGATGTAGAAAGACATCTTAGGTATACATAGGAATTCAGATGGAGTCATATTGACGCCCGACGAATGAGATATCGCTAAAATGGCAAAACTAGTCAGAAAATTTAGACCAGAATTTGAATGAGTAATAAGTTCAAAAACTTATATAGCAACACCTAAATATGTAAAACTGTAAGTTCTATATATTGAACAAACTTAGACTTGAGCGGTCGTTTCGGATTTTGCGGACGCACAGTTTAGGAGATACACTCAATTTAGTGTAGCGATAAAATTTTGGAAAAATAGGCGGCTTTGATAAATAAGGGTAAAATGGTAATTTCACCTTAGATCCAAAAAAAACTTTCTGGGCAATGGGCCCTATGTTTCTGGAAAATAGATTCAAAATGCTTTCCGTAGGCAAAAACCTCGTACTTTTATCCTTTACGGATTAGTAACTAGGAGGGTTTCAAGAACCTAAATAGTTTAGTAGTTTGAGGTCATTGCTGCCTCAAGGTTTTATCTTACCACCCGCGTTGTGGTGATGGCGCATTCTTTAGCCATTTCTTTGAATTAGAACCCATGAGAGTTCATGAATCTGTATAGATCGTGTATAAATCGTTCTATGTATTAGAAACATAGAAACCGTCATGGTATGACGTTTTGGTTTTAGAAATCATTTATGTACCCCTTTTTTAGGAAATTTCGGATGTATGGGCATTGTCACCCTATGTCATTGTTATGATAGCCCTTATTGTTATGGTTTATGAGTGATGTTGTTGTAGGTATTATCTCGTTGAGTGATGCTAGGAGGTTGTTGATACCTCACGACATTAGACTCATTGTGAGATTGATATGAACTAGAGTGATTAAGTGATTTTAGTTAGCGAATTTTCACACGTGTGTATTACTTGCTTACATAGTCCATGAGTGGGTATTATTTTTGGAACTTGCCGTGACCGTTGACCAAACTGTATTTAATGGCGTTTTGTGAAGTTAATGATTTTAAAACTGTGAATTGCGATAACGAACTTGTGTGATGAACAAATGTCGTTGCTCGAATTATATTGACTATGTTGTATAAACTGATTGTGCAGCCAATGGAAAACTGGGTTTTCAAATTTCATAAACTGACCCTATGGTGTCAAATAAAATTTCTTTTCAAAAAAAATTCTTTAAAAAAAATGGAAGGTGGTGCTATCTTCTTTTCGTTCTTTTGAAATGATTTGATTTTTACTATTCGAAAATTTTCTTGGAATTAATTTACGCATGTAGCGTGTGAAAAAGAAATGTTTTGATGAGGAAGGACATGATATCGTTTGGTCCTCAATTATGCATAACCTGATCAACTATGCATAATTTAGGAAGAACCACGCTATGTCGGATAAATCGTCACCCTTAAAACGCTTGGTAATTAAGATAAATGTTTGGGTCAAGCTTCCGGAAGGAGAAAATATTTTTACCCTATTACGGATTCTTATGCAAGTAACCCTATCCTTATCGACTGCATGGAGAGAGTCTCATGCGAGTCATTATGACCGAGTCGTTTCGAAGCGGAAATACCTATGGTATTGTTCGAAACGAGTGTGTCTCGAAGGGAGTAATGTTTAGTTCGTAGTATCTAGGAGCGGTGATTGTTATGAAGACGTGTCAAAACCAAGTGTAGTCGGTGTGCTAGTAAGCAATGATATATTTGAGCTATCAAGGGTGTAAACTTGATATTGACACTGAGAAGGGATCTTCTTGGAGATGTAAAGATTCCTAAGGTGGGTGGAAGCTAAGATGGTTAGTCCCGAGGTTGAAAGTGAGAAATGGAGAAGACCTCTCCTACATTGGATGTATGACGCCTTAAATGTATCAACTGATGGCCGTGAAGAAGACTTCTTTCCCCGAAATGGAGTGTAGTGGTAGTGTAGTCGTAAGTATACCTGATGACGTCAAGGATTTTAATGAGACACTATGCGATACTTGACCTACGGTTAAGTGTAGTGGCCCTTACTCTAGGACGTGACGACCCAAGGGCGTAAAAGAGTGGCGAATTGATTGGGATTCTAGCTAAATGGTAATGTCCGTTTCCATTACTGAAGGAACAACCAAAATAGCCAACGTCTTATGTCGAGCGACATTGAATTAGGAGTGTGAGTATTTCAACTTGATGATTTGATTCATCAATGATGCTACGCGATGAGATGGGACCAAGCCAACGATGTTAGTCGCCATGAAGAAACATTGAAATTTTTGATTTTTGTCGAACGGACAATAAGTCCATGATGCTCATTGTTTTCTTAATTAATTTTGATTTGTCATTTGACATTATGTGTTGTAGCGGGATTGTCGCCGCCGAATTATGTGAAGTATGTGCTATATGTGTTATGTGCTTTAAATGGTAGTGAGCGTCCATGCCACTTTTACGTGGCCAGTAATGCGGTTTAGGATGTAAGCGAACAGTTTCTTTGGCATTCAAGAAGCAAGATGGGGTTTGATTTTCCACCCAAGATTTGAACGCAATTCTTTTCATTTTTAGATTCTAAAGACGTGTCACACTCTGATATGTCATATAAATTCATAATTACATGGAATTTCTCCTTGAAAGGGTCACCATTTCTTGACTACCACAACCAATGTTATGTTATGTTTGGATCTCGACACATTTTGATATTATTGCTATTTATAACTGTGTATAGATCCTTCAGTATCAAAAAGGGGAAATCACATAAAAGGGTATCAAACTTACGTCCAATTTCAAATTAAGGTATTCGATTCATTTTTTTTCTCAATTTAAGGTATCTATCTAAGCTAATTTGCTGTGCAAATTAGGGATTTTCCCTTTCTTCATCTCATCCACCATTATCAAACATGGCCTTCGTTGCTAAAGACATGGGGTATAAAAAAGAGTGCTTGGCTCTTCTTAAAGGTCCAAATAGCTCGTGAATAATAAGCCTTGGCAATCACTTACGCGGATCCCTAAATAACGCTAACAAGATTGCAGCTGACAAATCCTGTTTTTAGTAATAAACATAGTTTTTTGGAAATTCCAAACACGCAATCAGGTTGTTGGTTCATTTATGTATTCGTTTATATTCTTATAATCCCCACTGTCTTAAATTGAAACTGAACATAAGTTTGATACCTTTCTATGCGATTTGCCCTATCAGATACTAACTATATCTACCCTTAACATTTCAATTATAAAATATTATACCAAATGTTTATGTTGGTCCTGCTTATCTCCCTTTTTTGCATTTTATGACTAATTAATACAAACTGTTTATAGTTTCCATATAGATTAGCAAACCAATTTTGTGGTATCATATATTCGTATGCTTCATGTAGATATTGATACTAAGTACTATATGCTAGACAAAATGCACTGTTGGTTTTATGCTTTCATTAGTTTTTGGTTTGGTTAGTGATTGAACGCCTACGCTGCCAATGTTTAGGTGGTGTTTGGATGTGCACTTTCAAAGTTTTTGTTTTGATTTAAGAATCATGGTTTTATATTAAGGGACTGTTTGGGATATCATATAGAAAGAACTATGCAGTTTTGAAAGAAAACGGGAAGCATAAGATATTGTTTGGATTTGAAACTTTGATATCGTGATAATTCATTGATTAGTTGTATGGGTGTTTGGAATTCTCATTATTTGAGGTTTAAGAGGTAAAACAGTGAGTATTAGATCACCAGTTTAAAATAATTCAGTTCCAATCTGATAATAATATCATTTTGCCTACATCCAAACACTTATAACTGGTTATATGAGAATTGAAAACGCGTAATTAGTTATGCTGGTTATGAGCAATTTTATTTGATTCAGATTGATTTCAGTTGTATGGAGAGTAGGTGTCATTTAATTATTAACTGTAAACGGAAAATTTAACTTGTTATATGCAGTATATTACACCCTGATTTTCTATGAGAATCTAAGATTTGATACTTAATACAGTGCTAGTCCTTTCTTTGCTAATAAAGTAGTATTTTCTAGGTACTCTTTTGGAATATAAATGATGTATCAAGCGCATGTTCGAAAATCTCTAGTACGAAAGATAATAAAAAATGATCTTCCTTTATCTTCTTTTGACAAAATCGGACATAAAGAATTTATGAAAGTTGCATGTCCTTGTTTTGATATTCCATCTCGTGAAATGATTTCTGAGGATTGTGTCCAATTTTTCTTGGCCGAGAAGTTGAAGATGAAAAGTTTTATCAAGAGCAAAACTCAACGGGTTTGTTTGGCCTTGGATACATGGACTTCTAACAATAATGTGAGTTATTTGTGTATTAGTGCTCATTTTATAGATGAAGATTGGAAATTACACAAGAGAATCTTGAGTTTCACTCCAATTTATAGTGATAAAGGAGAGGATATAGGAAGAGTGGTCGAAAAGTGTTTGAATGATTGGGAAATTAATGATGTTTTGACCATTTCCGCCGGTAAGTCAAGTTCAAACGATATTGCTATTACCTATATAGAAGATAAATTAACAAATCATGTCATGGATGGTAAGTTTTTCAACTCTAGATGTCTTGTAGATGTTATAAAACATATGGCGAAGGTTGTGTTAGATGAGTATGATGAATCTATCACACGTATACATACAGCAATTCTATATACGAGACAGTCATCAGCTAGGACTATTAATTTTAAAAACTGTGCTAAAGAAAGTGGGATGGATCTCAAATATATTATGCGTCTAGATTGTCCAGATAAATGGATAAAGATATTTGGGATGTTATTTACAGCTGAAAAATATGAGGAAGCTTTCAATTTATATGAGACTAAAGATCCGAGATATAGGAATTACATGGAAGAAACTTGTGGGCTTCCGGTTCATGATGATTGGGAAAATGCAAGGAAAGTTCTAAGTATCTCGACGGAATTTTTTGGTAGATATAGAGACATGTTTACCTTAAATGCTACGTCTGATATGTATTTCGATAAAATTTGCATGATTGATTTAGCCTTTGGTAAATGGGAAAAAAGTGATGACGATAGGACTCATAATTTGGCTCTTAAAATAAGAGAAGAGTATTATAAGTATTGGGGAAATATTGACGAATTGAATATGTTAACTTGTATTGCTAGTGTACTTGACCCTACTTCTAAATTGGTTACGATAAAATATTATTTTAAGTTCATCTACAATCAAGAAGACACCTCCGATGAAGATCGATTTGAAATTGTTGACGAATCTGAAGATTGTTTAGGGATTAAGATGGCCAAATTGGTACTTAATACGTTATATGATTTAATTGATGAATACAAAGATAAGAGTATGATCCCACTAAATTATGAGAACTTTTTAAGAAGTTTGAAAAGGCGGAAGTTGGATTTTGAAGTTAATGAAGAAAACGAGACATAATTGGATGATTTTGAATATAATGAAGAAATGGAGGCAAAATGGGATGATTCGGAAGAGGATGAAGAAGACGAGACAGACTTGGATAGATATCTAAACGAGGAACTTGTAAATAAAAATGATGAAGGTGATTTTGACACTTTACTTTGGTGGAAGAACAACAGTGAAAGCTTTCTAGTTCTTTCTAAAATTGCAAAGGATGTTCTGGCTATTCCAATGTCAGCCGTTGTTTCGCATTCTGCCATGATAGCCAAATATGGTCCTTTTACAGGTGATTTTCGAAGTTCTTTGCCGCCTTTAATAGTTGAAGCGTTAGTTTGCACTGAGAATTGGAGATATGAGGATTGGAGAAATAAATGGAAAAAAGCGAAGTAAAAGTGGAAGAACATGATGTATGTCATCTTGATAACTTTGCAGAAGGTAAATGAGACTAATTCTGATGTTCATCTAAAGTCATACGTAAGAATAACTTACATTTATATGTAGAAACGAGTTTAAGTGATAGGTAATTAAATAATATCGAATAAGGTGTTTTTAGGAGATCAACAAGTGATTTTGAACGCCATCGGTCGGGTCTAAAAACATAAAGTCTAAAATATAGTAACTTTTGATAATACGCGAACGTAACCTTGTTACGGATAATTAGTAACCGGGTTGGATGTCGGAAGTATGACGAAGTAAATAAATATTTTTATAACTATAATTAAGTGTCGATACTTACTAAATATGGTACATTTCAAAAAATAGCAAAATTTCAAAAATAGAAAGTTTTCTTAATAGAAAGTATTCGATTAAGCAATGTATTTGTAAATAAAAGGAGCGATGTACCTATTCGTGATGGTTTTAGTAGTAAGGCGCAATGTGGATTTTCTCTTCACATGTATAGTATATATATATATTATATTATTAATATATATATATATAATATAATATATATATATATGTTTATATATATAGTATATTATATATTTATTGATGTATTTAATATATATATATTTTATGAGATATAATATTTGTAGTGGATCAGAATCCTCTACATGTGAGAAGATTAAATTAAATTAAGAAGTGGTGACAAGTGACTAAACCCACAAATTAGAGATGAACGAATTTGCATTAGATGCATTTCTATTCATTTAAATGCACCATTTCGTAGTTCGAAAGTTAATTGTTGTGTAGATGGGGCAAATTGACTTGGATGCTTGTTGATTTTCATGATTTTCAGCACTGTGTAGAGGACAAAAAACATGAGAAAATCAAGAAATGCATCTAATATATTGTTATGCATCAAATTAAAAGCTTGAAATTGCGTATAATGCACTAAGATTTGGAAATGCATCTAATTTAAGTCGGTGCACCTCAGATATGGATTATCGTTGTATCTTTTTATCCTTGTCTTGTAAGAGAAAACTTCTCATTTGATCCTGAACTATATCTATTATATTGATATTATGATATTATATATATTGATATTTATATAGTGATATTATATATATTATATAGATATATTATTTATATAGATATTTGATTTTGGTTGATAGATGCAGCACTGTTGATTATACTTTTCGGTATATAGTATCAAGACTCTAATTAGTCGTGATCGCGGTTTGAGGATTTCGGCTTCATTGTTTGATGCAAGGTGAGTTGTCATAGCCTCGGTGTTAAAGTTTTTAATGTTTTTAAGACTCCGTTGAGGTGTATATATTGTTGTTTTATGAAATGAACGCAAAATGTTTTCGATAGACTTGATTTGATTCATTGCATACTGAGTATATGGCCTTTTTCTGTGGTGACTACGTTAGTTACCCATGTGTTCTGGTATTGCGTCTTATATGCATTAAAAAGAATCTAGTTGGGTGTGACAACCTCTGTTTGAGGTTTGATCCATTGTGGACCACCCTTCGTCAAACAGATTATTTTGTAGTTAGTATTAGGGAGAAGTGGATACTTCTCGGACATAATTTTGTCCTACAGTTTTGAATGTGTTGGTTTCGGTACACGGGCCTCTTTAGTTGGAAAATCACTTTTTTATAACTTGACTTAGAGCCAATCGTTGAGTAGTTTGTGTGGAACCCAAAATATGCTCGTTCATATGTTAATTGTAAGACTCTCCATGAATTTACTCAACGTTTTGTTGACTGTTTTTAATGCATGTATCTCAGTTTAATTGCGCTATGATGGACTGGATGGGGACGGAACGCGGATTCCAGGATAGTGTCACGGTGAGTTAGTGTCATAACTAACAATTGTTTTAGAATTCAAGTCGTGTTGTGACCTATTTAGAAATAATGTCTATAATGTATTGGGACCGATGAACGTGATCTTTCTAATAAATTGAAATGTGTTTATAAATGTAATCTTTAATCGTTTACTAGGACTGTGTGCATGTATTGTGAAGTAGCTACTCCCAATGTGTATTCGTTGCGCATATCGTTAGTGTGGGGGTGTTATAGAGGTGGTATCAGAGCACTCCTGAGCGTTCGAGATGGTGGGGCAAACCTCATCGATGACGATGAGTCCCTAAGGGGGGGGGGGGGTTTATTATGACACCCTAGGAAAATCCCACATCGGCTGTGGCCTGGAGTGTTGCTGTGATCATTAAGATAAACATTCGTCTAACAAGACAACCACGCATTTTTGTCTCACTGCGTGTGGTTTCCTGAGGAACTGGCAAGTTAAGCGCAGCTGATGTGATATGTACACAGTGTGCGCGACACAGTACTGGCTTGGGCCCCCCCCTTTCAATTTTGGTGACATGCCCCGAGAAGAGTCTCCATGGGGGGGGGAGGGTGCCACAAAAGCAAGAGCGTGAGTCATACGGGCCAAAGCGGACAATATTGTGGTCGCGTTAAGGCTGGGGTGTTACAAAAGAACGCTGAAAACCAAAGCCGAAGGCATACTTATCTTCTTAGGATCAACCGGGCCCATTTAATGGGCGAAAGTCAGCCCACATCTTATTAAGACCTAATCTAAAAATCCCATATAACTACTTAGCCATGATCATATTTTATTATCCAAACCGGCCCAAGTACATATTAAAAGGCCCAATCTAAAAAGCCCCGCCCAAAGTCAAAACTCAGTTATTACACACTGGGTCAAAACGGGGTCAAATATTACTTATTCCTCCATACCCTCCTGCCCTCCTCGTTTTTTGCATATTCACCATCACCTTAATTCACGCCAGGTAAATTATATTCCACCACACCGCATCCAATCCTTCTAGAAGACTAAAGCCTTGACACGTCTGACATGAGAAGGCCACGCTGGCGATCCTGAGCACTATGATTGGTTGAGATATGTGGCTAAATAATAAAGGGCTCAGATTGGATTGGTTTGATCTAAGGGTCAAGATTTGAAGAAGGGGGAACGTCTCAAAGGGCTAGAAGGTTCACCTTCTCACTATAAATAGTGAGGCAAATCACACACAGAAGATCATCTAGTGTAGGATTAGTTTAGGAGTAGTGTAGTTTTATTTACAGCTTATTTTCCAGCTTATTTACTTTAATTGTATTCCCTTTTCAAAGTTATGTAACCTCAGTTTTATTAATAAAAGTTAAATTTTCAGCTTTAATCATTTGTGCCTTTTAATTTCAGTTTCTTCTTATGCCATTTACTCAAGTCTTTTACTAAGCTAAAATGTTTACTCAAAGCGCACTCGTTTAAGCTCAAATAGATTCCTAAAAGCTTTGTTTGGCTTTGCTTGTTCACTTTTAAGTCAGATTGGTTAAGGTTTATGGTTTTAAGCTTTTGGAAGATAAGCCAATAATGGAAGGGCTTATAGGGTCTTACCAGCTTGTTTTCTAACAAGCTGGAGCTTGTAGAATAAACTCTAAGAGCTCATTTCTGATCTCCTGTTTAAGCTGAGGAGTCAAGGTACACGTCTTTTTTTTCATTTTTTAGGCTTATTTTCTATTTGCTTATTATTTTAGCTTATTTGTGCGTAATTTTCTGATTAGTTATTATTATTTTTGTCCTTAATCTGCCTTTTGCCTATATCTGTTTTTATTATGTATCTCAGCTTAATTCAGTTTTTTATAGTTTAAAATATGAGGGAAGACAGATTTTTTAGGGGTGTTTGTCAAGCAGCAACTAACCGTATGTTAGTGCTGATAAGGTCATTTTGGTCCTTTAAATCAAGATTAACCAGCTTAAATTTAGTTTAAAAGTTAGTTTAATTTAGTTTTTAAAGTTTAGGCGTTTAAGTGTAACATGTTTTGAATATGTAGTGTTCTTGTTTGAATATTTCAGCTTATTTGATTTGATTTTGATTAGGTGCTATTTGGTGTTAGTTTCATGCTTGTTTGTTGGTTAAGTATGCAGTAGAAATGATCTGGATAAAGTGAGCAATTGTCTTGTGTGTTTGAGTCAAAAATCTGTCTAACTGTCTTAGAATTATTTCCATAGTTTTAAAAGTCAGTTTTCAATCTTCAAATCTAGGTTAGCTATAAGTTGTTTTTAGGTCTGGAATTGATAGAATAAGCTCTTTGTAGTCTAAACTTCATCTGTTTTAGCTTTTTAAGTTTTCTAAACATCATTTACTAGCTTATAATTAGGATTGCATTTAGCATTTTAGCATTCACAAAAACTTGAAAAATCCAAAAACATAAAAATCTGCTTAGATAGCCTTTTTCATTTGCAATTTTATAGCTTGTTAGTGATCTCTAGTACTTAATTTTTGCTTATTCTGGAAGCTTATAGGTCAATTCTTTAATTAGTTTTTGGTTTTATAGGATTAGCTTATTGATTTTGTAATACTTAAAATTTGAGCATAGAAATTGCCTCTCGACGGTTTTGTTAAATATTGGGCTAAATGCTTATTTTGCTTTTTTTTTATTTGATTTGGCTCATTTTCTGTTATTAGATGTTTAATAGTCTAGTTTAGGTCAGGTTTTGTCTTAATTTGGGATTTTCTTAGCTTTTATAGCTTTTATGCAAACAAAACAGTTTAAGTTTATAACCTATTAGCTTCCTGTGCAGTCTGTGCTTTTCATGCGTATTTTTGTGCATATTTTCATGTTTCTCAAAAGTTGTTTTGTAAAACTTTGCTTATTTTCATGTAAAAAACTTTTTCAAAAAATTATTTTTGCAAAATAAAATATGGAAAGTTGTTGGGAGTATTAGGAGGACTCGAACTCGAGACCTCAACCATAACTCACCAACACCTTAACCATTGCGCCTTGAGGTCTTTTCTGATAGACCCTTGGGCCCAATTGGTTATAAGTAGGTTTTCAGTTTTATGCTTACAACCTATTGAGCTTATTAGGCCAGCTTATTTCCACTGCTCCTATTTTTCTTGTTTCTTATTTTTCTTAAATTCTACATAAGTCAAAGTATTTTTCAGTATTTTTTCCAGAATTTTAATAATTAGTTTACTATTTTTAATAATTAATTTAGTTTAAAATAGTTTTTAATTCATAAAAAACTAAATAAAAATAAAATAAAATAATTTCTTTTTTCTAAAATTATTTTTAATCATTTAGGACTTTTAGACTTTAGAAGATGTAAAAATACCAATATACCCTCATATGGGTATCACAGGTGTATATGTAACGACAGTTAATGAGGGTCGTTAAAATGAAGGATCAACGACAAAAAACGTTTCACACTTAAAGACGGACGGTACATTTTTTTTAGTCAAAGGACGAAACTTGTTGGTCAACGTATACCACAAGGACCAACGGTGTAATTTACTCTTAAATGAATAAAGCATGGGAATACAACCAAATACAACGTCACATATGTTAAACAAGGTTGGTACAAACAAAACATATTACAATATCCAAGACAAAAAAACAAATACTTGTTCCTTTTTTATGTAAAAACAAAAAAGAAAAAAAAGTCTTATAGAAAGGAAGTAAGCAGCAGCAAACACTTGTATCATCATCATCACATTTCACTTCTCTGTAAGCCTTCTCTTTTTTTCTCAATTTTATTATACTTTTTATATCTGGTTTGATCTGCTATTTTTGTTTCATTATGTGAAGATCCCTTTATTGCTTTTAGTAATTTTTTTATTTGATTGGTAAATAAATTAGACCCTTTTTGTATTTGTTATAGATTATGCATAATTTATTGTTTATACACCAAAAGGATCAATCTTGCACAAATATATGATGTACCCACTTTGGAAATTAAACTATTCTCCAAGAAACTTGTTTTTTCTATCACTATTATGAAAGATAAGATATTTAGGGGGTGTTTGTTT
>BQNB010104655.1:0-23771 GCA_026074375.1 Tanacetum coccineum | reverse complement strand
GATTACATTAAGACAATTCCTACATTCCTATTATAACTTTCCGAAACAAGAAAGATGATAGGAATGAGTGTCCTTGTTCCTTACATGGAAAGGAGTCTCGGTTTGACTTCTTCAAGAAAGAAACAAATCCTTGTTTACGGTTTATCGTTGCATTAATACTATTAATAGGATCGCAAAATTCTATTTTTAGTATTTTCGATAATATTCCTTTGAGAAAATTAACTACCTATGTTTAAACTTTTTAAACAATTAATTTTTTAAAGGGACCCAACTTGACATACCACCACCACATCGTTGATCTGTAGGGAATGGTGTATTGAACGGTAATCAACGGATTGAGATAGTTCACAACTAATTGCAACTCTAAACCATATTGGACTTACTATTATACAATAATATCTAGTATGCATGTTTCATCCCATCTATGCCTGCGTTGTTAAAAGGTCTAACTCAACATCGCTAGTCGTCCAATCAAAAACTAGTGATTATGTAACACTCAACGTCTTCTCGGAAAAGTGTTGAATCACCTTGGGATAGACAAATCTACATACGTCTCACGCCATAGTAAGGAGCAACCTTACAAGTGTTCTTACAAATTGGATAGGCAACAACTTAGGTTGGAAAGGGTATATTATTTGACGTGTCAAATATGTACGATGAAAGACGCAATGCATCATTTCTTCGTATTCATAGATTTTAAAAATTCTTTATTCTCAAATTAATTTATTATTACGGATCACTTATTTTCTATACATCTAAAATGTTTATTTTTTTTTTTATTTTAGTGTTAAGTATTTTTATTAAATAGTGTTACCTTTAAAATTGACAATTCAACGTGTTTTTAAAATATTAAGAATTTATGTTTTACCGCGGGAAAAAAATTAAAGAATGGTTAAAAACTATTCAAACCCTAGACCATTTGCGACTTCCTAATTAGTATGCAAGGTAAGGAAACTTACAACGTTTCATGTATTAAGGGTAATGGTTTTCTACAAGACCAAACTTGACGAGTCTTCCGCCGAACCTTATATCCTTACAACTAAGTAGTATTTTTGCAAATTAGTCTTTGATAAAATTTTAAACTTAATATTGGAAAACACATTATGAAACTATATTAGTCCATAATAAAATCTGATTTCATAATATTAGTCATGTTTATATTATTTTTCAATAAAATGTGTTATGCATTCTTTATAAATCTTTGGGATTTTTACATAGTACTGTGATATACAGTGGATTACATTCATATTTAAACTAATCTATGAACTCACCAACTTTAATGTTGACACTTGTAAGCATGTTTTTCTCAGGTGGATTAGATGCTTGGACTATTTGATGTGCATTGGAGTCTTTACATTCAAGCTTTTCATTGTGATGCAAATTATGGGACAAATGTATTATTAAATTCAGATTTTTATTGAATCAACAAATGTTATTATTCAAACGACACCTAGAGGTCGTTCTCTTGTATCTATTGCTGTGTATTACGAAGTAACACCCCATTTGGTATTCCGCTGCGCTGTAAGTGATTTTTGGGGGTGTTACACTATGTGTTAATTCTTGATCATCATATTTGCATAAAAACAACTAACAATTAACAAGATTTTATATCATATATCAATCCATGATAAACTTGCATGTGTTTATCATGGATAACAAATTAACAATTAATTTTAACATAAAACCGATCAATTAACAATTAAACTTATCAATTTTAATCACATAAAATTTCATACAACCTAGAATTCGTCTAATTAATTTTATTGTCAATAATGATCGAATCTTTATACTTAAAACGCCCAAAGGGCTTAAAAAATTAATCAAGAGCCCTAATTTGTCAAATTTTATTACTTTGTAACTACAAATTCTACACCTGGCTCTGATACCACTGTTGGGTTTTTACATCAATTTAACCATCAAATATATCACGAGTACGCAGCAGAAAGTTAAACACGTATAGAATATGTAATTAACAAAGGGAAAATTGAATACCACGCAAACTAATTAAGTTACCAAAGTAGATAACCTCTATGGTGTGCATACACTACACGTCACCGAGATAAGCTAGGATGCTAGTACTTGCTTCACGAATAAACATCTGAACACGATGTTCTTGTTTAAATATTATATTGATCGAATAAAACCCTATTGGGTTTATATCTTAGTCAAACAGAACTAATAACAAGGAAAAAGGAATCTTTACATCATGCGTACATGTATAGCATGCATGCATGTGAAGATTTACATGTGAATACAGTATTCATGAATCTGTCATTCATATGACTTTAGGGTAATATGTATATCCAAGTCACCGATTGGTGCAAAGGGTTTTTTTGTATATTCGTATCCTATAATAATCCCTTAAGGGTCATTATATATACTCCAATAACTTGGTCTTCAAGTTATAATACAACACATCCTTAAGTTTGCTAGAAACGACACTCGGACCCCTCCTTCTTTCCTTGTTGCGACCATTTAATTATTTCGTGAAACATATTAATATAATTAATATACAATATATTAAATATTTTAATAAACATATCCTCTGTGTATACGTGTGTGCCCCTATAGGCTCACATATTTTTGGTCGTATATTTATTTATGATATGGACATATCCCAACACATAAAACATTGATGAGGAATTTTTCAACCTCTACGCATTACACTTAATCGTTGTAGTGTAGTATACGCAGATAACTTAAGTAAGGCAGCTTCCTAATGATCTAAGGGATGGAGCTATGTTTGGTACTTTTTGGTTTCTTATGAAAGTAAATTCATGAGGGTTTGAGATTTGATAACTAAAAAATAGAAATGAAAATAAAATAAAAGGGATGACATTGAGAGGAGATAAAGGCAACTACTTAGGAACAATCTACCTATTCAAATCCTTAGTCTACTTTACAGTAGTCGCATATCTCTTCCATTCAGGCCAAAGGTTAAGCAAAAACTTGGTGTTCTCATCAATCCTCCTTTTTTCAATCTGTTCCTATTCAACTCGTTTATGATCTTTGAAAACCTTAAGTAGTGTGATTTAATGGCTTCTCTGTCAACGGATGTAAATTTCTCATACTCCCGTAAAATAGTTGTCTCATTCTCCTATACTCTTACCTGAGTCCCATGCATCTGTCATTCAATAGCCAACCACATCTCATGTGCACTCTCACAGCTCTCAATTATTGAAAAGACGTCATTATCTACTCCTAGAAAGATGATATTGATTACTTGTTTGTCTGTCTGAACTTGCTCCTTTTCTTCCTTAGTTAAATTAGCTAGAGTCTCAAACCTAGTGCTAGCATGTGTATGTGGATCAGTTGTGTCGTCTGAAAACTTATAAGGACCTTTAAAACTTGAGTTAAGAATTAACTCTTCGTTGGGTTTTTATCAATGAAGTATATTACACATTGTGCCCATTGAATGTAATCACCTCGATAAAGCATCAGAGGTCGGTTTTGAGAACCTGTTGAAGCAATGTATTTTGATGTAGTCATGATGAGTGTGTGAATGAAACTTGATTGTGGATCTTTAGTATGAAGGTTATAGAGTATGTTTTTGATTTATTTTTGTTAGAAAAGTGACTTAAACTCTAAGGGGCGTTTGGTAAATTTGTTTGACTTGTCCACCAATTTTGTTTGGAATTTGGAAACTATCTATGACGGTTAGTTTAGCCTATAAATAGGGATTGATAGGTTTAGTTTTCTTTGTACCTTTGAATATTTATTTCGTACCTTTTGGAATTAGGGTTTGGTACCTTTGAATTTGTCTTTGTAATTTGTTTGGTATTTGAATAAAGCTTCCGCTTCGTTTGTTCGATTTTGTTTGTTTGTTTTGTGCTTTTGATTACCAACAAGTGGTATCAAGAGCCAGGTTGATTTAGCCATGAAGAAAAAGAGAAAAAAAAGGGATTGTTTTGGGTTCGTTTGGATTGATATTCGAATTGCAGATTGTTTGAAGGTTTTTTTCTGCTAGACTAGGTTTTTTGGTTATTGGGCTTTGTATTAAACTTTGGGCTATTTGGTTAGTTTTCGTTAGGTAATCAGAATCATTGGTTAAAGCTTTTGTTTTTTGTTGATCTTTAAGATTTTGAATTTTTGAAGTTGTATTGGAACAGAGTTGGTATTGATCGATCGGTTTTGGGTAACCATTTGTTTGAAGATCAACATATGATTAGGTAATTGGGTATTTGTATTTGGACTGTAATTCTTATTGCATAAGTGGGTCATTAGAATTATTATCCGTATTATATTTGGAGCATTTGAATTGTTAGAGCTCGTTCGTCAAGTTATTTATTAACTTGAATTTGTTTGATACGGATAATAAGTTTGAAGCTGGACCGTAATTCTTATCAAATAAGTGGGTCATTAGAATTTGAACTTTGGTATTTGATATTTGAAGATCGGTTTCGTGTTTGAAGACTTAATTATTATTAGGTCGTTTGGAATTTGTTAGTTTGGAAAATTTGGGATCTTCATTTGTCGGGCTTTTGAAGTTGGTTGCCCGAATTTGATAGTCTTTGGTGAAGATCGTTTGGGCCGATTTGTTTGTTTGGTTGACCGAGTTTGATTTGTCGGTTAACATTTGATTGTTCGTTTTGAAGACATCGGCGTTTGTTTTGGATCGTTTGTTTTGAATTTAGCTAGCATCTCTAGCGTTTGGAAATTTGAGTTTGAAGATGAAAGATTCGTCTGGTTTGAAGTTTCGAGCGGAGTTGAAGTGACGGTGGAGATTGTTAAAAAAGTGACTTAAACTCTAAGGGGCGTCTGGTAAATTTGGTTTTGGATAGATATTAGTTTTTGATTTGTTTCCCAATTTGTGTTGGTTTAGAATTTGGTAGTTTTTGGGTCATTGGTTGCCTATAAATAGAGGCCAATGTCATTAGTTTTCTTTGTACCTTTGAATATTTGTTTCGTACCTTTTGGAATTAGGGTTTGGTACCTTTGAATTTGTCTTTGTAATTTGGTTTGGTATTTGAATAAAACTTTCGCTTTGTTTGTTCGAATTAGTTTGTTTGTTTCGTGCTTTTGATTACCAACAAGTGGTATGAGAACTAGATTTGTTTAGCGATGAAGAAAAGGAAAAAAAAAGTTACGTGTTTGTGTTCGTTTGGAATTTCGATTTGAAGCTTCGAATTAAAAGATCTGGGTCCAAATATTTGATTAGTAACTTTTGATTGGGTAGTGAAAGTAATGGGTCGGTTGATTTTTTGTAAAAAGTTGTTTGGTTTTTGAATTTGGTATACATGACTACGATTGGAGATTTTGGATTTGTATTTGTTTTTTTGGATGTTTAGAATTCGTTTGAGGATTTTGTTTGAATTGAGTTTTTTGTTATTCGATAGTTTGGAGACCGGTTGCTTTGAATTTGTTTTGCTTTGGTATTTGATTTGGAATTTGTTTGTATTTGTGACCGTAATTCTTGTTAGATAAGTGAGTCATTAGGATTATTATCCGTATCATATTTGGGGCGTTTGAATTATTAGAGCCCGCTCGTCAAGTTATTTATTAATTTGAATTTGTTTGATACGGATAATAAGTATGAAGTTGGACCGTAATACTTATTAAATAAGTGGGTCATTAGATTTTGGATTTGTTATTTGGGTCGTAATTCTTATTATATAAGTGGACCGTTAGAATTTGAATTTGGTATTTTGAATTTGAAGATCGATTTGGTGTTTGAAGACTTGATTATAATCATGTCGTTTGAAGTTTGTTCGATCGTTTGGAAATTATTAGTTTGAAAATTTGGATCTTCGTTTGTCGGGCTTTTGAAGTTGGTTGCCCGAATTTGATTGTCTTTGTTGAAGATCGTTTGAGCCGATTTGTTTGTTTGGTTGACCGAGTTTGATTTGTCGGTTAACATTTGATTGTTCGTTTTGAAGACATCGGCGTTTGTTTTGGATCGTTTGTTTTGAATTGGCTAGTATCTCAAGCGTTTGTAAATTTGAATTTGAAGACGAAGATTCGTTTGGTTTGAAGTTTCGAGCGGAGTTGAAGTCACGTCGGAGATTGTTAGAAAAGTGACTTAAACTCCAAGGGGCGTTTGGTAAATTTGGTTTTGGAATAGATATTAGTTTTTTGATTTGTTTCCCAATTTGTGTTGGTTTAGAATTTGATAGTTTTTGGGTCATTGGTTGCCTATAAATAGAGGCCAATGTCATTAGTTTTCTTTGTACCTTGAATATTTGTTTCGTACCTTTTGGAACCATATCGCTCTCATTTGATGTTATTATTACACACTTTAAAGAAGTTAGAAATTAATTGGTTAAGGGTAAAACTGTCATTGTGCAAAAAGTAAGAGAGAGAAAGCTGTAAAGATGATGTTTTTCTTAAACTACTTTGTTTTTGTCGGTGGACTATAATTATGGACTGGGGGGAGTATTTATTAGTACCAAAAGTACTACGCGGCCACCTATTCGAGGTATGATATTCCCTCAAGAGGCAACATATTTCAATCAATATCAACCTCAACATAAGTGTCTATTAAAATAAGTTAATTTTTTTTCGTTCCAACAAAATCTATACAAGATGTGAATCGATTTCCATACATATGAAAATTTTATATAAATATAATAGTTATAGATAAATCTTATTTAACACCCTAGTGTATAAACAAGACACGCTTTAGTATTGCAAGATGAATTATATTATTAACAATTTTACTATTAAAATAAGATTAGATGATGATATATTTCCTTTGTCCCTCAGAAATGTTCTTCTAAGTATTTTATATTGTCAAATATGTCCAATTTATTTATTTAAATATAAGTATTTATGATTGTTTTTCATATTTTTGTCATTTGTAATCAAACGTGCTTTAATTGTTCATTTCAAATTAGAAGTTATATAATAGTGTAGTATGCTCTTGGGATTCTTTGAGTTTTTATTATTAAAAAAAGTTCATCATTGGTTGAGATCAATTTGAGTGGGCAGCAAGAAAAATAAAGGGTTCAGATTGGTTTGTGTTTTTACACACACAACAAGCACAAAGAGCTGTTTCGTCTCTACAAAGAAGCACACAAGGGAAGACAGAGAGAGAGGAGGCCAAGTCCAAAACCCTAGCTCGTTTTCTATAAAAGCTTTTGTAAGCCCTTGAGGCAAAGGGTTAGAGTTTTTAGAGAGTAGTTTTTTTAGCCTAGTTCAGTTTTAAAAAGTTTTTAAGTAGTTCAATTTTTATGTACTTGTATTTTTAAGATCAATGAGAATTCAGTTTATATTTCAAATCGTGTTCTAAGCTTTTATCTCAACTTGTGTCTCTTTTGAAAGTCATATAAGCTCTCAACATAAGCCACATTTTAAGCTGTTGTTAAAATTTGATACAAGTGTTTAAGAAAAGGTAACCAAAAAGAAAGAAAAAGGGTGTGCTAAATTAAGCTAATGGATGAATGAGCAAACATGGAAGGCTCATTGGGTTTCTTAGATAGCTTATTTATAAGCTTGGGTAGGTCTTAGAGCTTATTTAGGTTCAATACACTCCTGTTTTGAGCAAGGAGTCAAGGTACACTTCTTTTTAAATTTTTGCTTAAAGTTACTGTAGCATAGCTTATTTTCAGCTTATTTATGTCTTTTTGTGCTTATTTGTGTTTAGTTATGCTTAAAAATGCCTTTTAGTTGCTCTTATTTCATTTACTTGTCAATTGCTTAAAACTGCCTAGATAGCTTATTTCTGCTGTTAGCTTATTAGCTTTTTAAAGTGCTTATTTGCTTTTTCTTTTTACCTTTTAGTGCTTAACCATACTTGTTTAATACTTGTCTTTAAAAATGTGTGCTTAAATTAGTCTTTATAAGTGTTAAAATCCGTTTTTAGAAATCTAAAGGGGTGTTTGGGTTAAGCCCAAAATGGGTCAAAATTTTGTTCTCATGGGTTGGTGTCACTTGGCCATCTTTGGCTGAGTGCATTAAGCTCATTTAAGCTTGTTTTTCTAATAGTTGTAAGCAAAAAGTGTAGTTTTAAGTTGTGTCAAAGTTAGCTAAAAATTTGTTAAGTCAAAAGACACTTTACACAGCTTATTTGATTAAGCTAAGTAAAATCCTTTCATACCTTTGTTTTGAGTCCTTATGTGAGTGTCTAAACAAGTTTTCTTTAAAAATCTTGAGTCATTTGTTTACCTAAGTCAAAACTGCCAAAAATTTGGTGTCATCTTTTAGTAAAAAAAAGAAGCTCTTTTTCAAAAGTAAAAACTAGCAGGTTTAATGTGTTTTTAGAAAATGAAATTTTGAATATAAGCTCTTCATAAGCCTCTTTTAAACTGTTTACAATTTATTTTTCATTTTGAGCTATTTTGACAGCTTATTTTAAGCTGTCAAATTAAGCCCATTTTTTTAGTACATTTGCCCTAAACACTATTTCAAAAAGGTTTTTCTAGCTTATTTGTTAGCTTTAGCAAGAGCTTTTGGTCTTATCATAGAAAGCCAATAAGCTCTTTCATAACATTCCTTTAGTCTTCAACCCTTAGGTAGGATGACTCTTAGGTTAGTTAAAATTAAGCTTAAATTAGGGGCTTGACTGTTTTATTTAGTGTAGTATAAATTAGCTTAATTTCTTTTCCAGCTTATTAGGTGCTTATTAGTTGTTGATTTTAGTCCTTACTTGCTTATTTAGTTTCCATTGTTACCTGTGTTTGCTTATTAGTCCTTTCCTTTTGCTTATTCTTGCTTAAAACTCAAAAAGAAAGTAGCCATTTTAAGCCTTTAAGCTCATAAGCCACTGCCATCTTTAGAGCCCTTTTCTGGCTTATTCTTAGCTTTTCACAAAAAGTCATAGTCATAGAAAATGATAAGCTCCATGAGTGGGGGGGGGGGGGGGGGGGGGGCGTCTGTAAGTTTGTGTAAAAAAATTTGAGTTAAAAAAGTTACTGTAGCATAATATAAAAAAGGGTGGGAGTGGGACTCGAACCCCTCCCCTCACGCTCAAAACACAACACACTTACCACTCGGCTCCGGTAGGGCTATCCGTTAGCCTCCTACATCTTTTTTAGTGATGCCTTTTTAGGCCATGTAGCTTTAAGCTCTTTTCAGCTTATTTCGAGCCTTATTCATAAGCTCATTCGGGTTTCTTATTTTTTTAGGTTAGTTTTAGATTTCCTAGTATTTTTTAGTAAATTTTTTCAGAATTTTTAAAAATAGTTTAGTATTTTTTTCTATATTAATTTCTCTAAAAGTTTAAAAATTCTAAAAATAAAAAATTATCAAATAAATATTTTTCTTTTTTAGAAAAATTTTCTTTTGGTTATATTTTTGGGTATGAAAAATAGTAAAAACTTTGTAGGGTTAATTTTGCAACTTTTGATTTTAAAAAGAACGGGTCTCGGCCCGGTTTTCGTTTTGACTCGGTTTTTAACTCAAAATTAACTCCGTTTTCGGTTCTAGTCTTTTTTCTCTTCATTATTAGTCCCTCTAGAAGTAGATTAGAAGTAAAATTTTTGTAGGAGTTAATTTTTAGATTTAGGTTTTTGACCCCTTGTTCGGGATTCCTCTCGTTTTTTCAGTCTAATTTCATAATTTTTAGGTTTTTCTCAATCATTTTTGCTTGTTATTGATTAATTTTGCTTTTTACACTCTCAAATCATTAATCTCATTCAAACTCCAATTTTCCAACTGTAATTGATTCTCTAAGCATAGCCTCGTTTGGGGAATAAACGACCCGGGGATAATTCTATAATACTTCTCAGGTTCAAACAAGCAATGGAAATCGATCATGGGTTGATTTATCCATTATATGTTCCCTTAATCAAAACCTAATTATTTAGGAATCAATGTTACTTCTTTCATAGTTAAAGTGGATTTCTGTTAAAGATGCCTAAGAGTGCAATGTATGGGAGCAATGTTATAACAAAGTAATATCCCTTTCACGTCAACTTTTATTCTATAACATTTATATAACACCCGACCAGACAAAACACCTTCCTCATATAACACAAGTTATAGCTAGGTTCGTGGAATCCATAATTTTTGTCTATATTACATTCAAAATAATTAAAAAAAATAAAGCAAAAATAAAAAGCTCATAATGCGTTGTTATGGCCATGGCGGAAGGCCTATAAGCGCCAAGTGAAGGTTTGGTTATGGCACCGTCGTAGCCAAATTGTAGGGTTGGGGCACGTCCTATAACACTGAGTACCGAGCCCTCGTGTATAACAATTTGCTTGCATCACTAAATAGCTTATGTCCTCATAGTTGTGTCAATTTTGTATTCTTAATAGTTAAAGTTTATGTAATTGTTATTAGTTATTACTATAGGGCAAATAGCAGAAAACACATTATATGCTAGTTATGTATGTTTGCATGGGTTATTGCATTTTTGTATTCAAAATAAAGGCCAGGGTATCAGTTCTATCGAACTTTATGTAGTGATGAAATCTGGCCATTTAAAGTTAAGAAAGAAAATGAAAATGAAACATAGGAAGTTGTATTCTCGAGTATCATTTAAGGAGGAAAGGGAAAGGAAATGGAAGTAAAGTTAGTGTAATTTTGTGGATTCTTAAAGTAAAGTGTTTCCTCCCAAAATTGGGAGGAAAATGTTTACTTTCCATTCCTTTACTTTTCTTTAATAACTAAACTCGAGAACACAGTGTTAGCAACTTTCAAAAAATATAAAATCTACTCAGCGTTTCATCGATACTTGGCAATTGGCACATAAACATGTACTACGCATGAAATTATAAGAAATGGAGTTCTAAACACCTAAATCGTTAGTATATGACGTACAAGCTAGTAGTGGTAGCAAATCTTTAATCTCTAAGCGCTTTCTGCTAATTAAGTCGACACAACAAATTTTGGCTTGAGATTAAGTTAGTTTCTCTTCCAAACCTCCAAGTTGGCTTCAAAGCTAAGGCGAGAAACTAGTAGGTTCTTGCTAATCTCGGAAAACATCTTGCTTGCATACACGCCTCTTTCAGAATCTTAGAAACACAGCCCTTACTGAGCTTATTATCAACAACCTTAATTAAGTCTCATGTAACTCAAATGAATTCAATTTTTAGCTTCGAAAATATAGAAAACGAAAAAGAAAAAAGAATGTACAAATTTCAGCATTGTTGATCTTTTTATGCCACAATCAACATGAACATGTGAACAAATTGAATAATTACAAGAAATAAGTTATTCACATTGAGATAAATTAGAAATTGGTTAAAATGAATGAATAGATAAAAAGAAACCAAAATGATCACCTAAATCAAGCAAGATTAGGCGGCGTTGAAAATAGGTTTACATCCAAAGAAAAAAATCTGAATTTACTTATCGACTTGCTCAAGGTTCAAAAATACTCAAGATCAACTATTTAATAACAGATATTCAAGAGATCTAGAATTTACATATAAGTTATTATGCATCAATGTTTTGCAGTCGAAACTTGGACTCTTTTTGGTAATCGCAAGCAGAGCATGAATCATTAATAATTACAATCGACAATTTTAATTAGGCTTTAAATATTTACTTGTTTGCAACTAAAATAAAACATGAGCTCCCTTGAATAAACTGACCTTTGATTTGAGTTGTCCGCCATCCTGACGAGTTTGGTTATACTGAGAACATATGCAAATTTCCTCGAAATGGATTTTGTACATGGCTTTTAGAAACGACTTGTAACACTAGGTGGCAGTCTTCTACAATTGGCGAAACATAAAATAAACAATCATTTTAACAAGTTATTGCATATTGTCATGTTAGTTTTATTACCTAAATACGATAGATGGCATCTACATCAGATAAGATACGTAGTATTTTAACTATTCTTTTTAAATTTCGTCAAATGAAACTGCCATTGTCGGGTCTCATTTGTTATGTATATACGTAACCCATAGTCTAAATTTAAACCGATATATGTAACCTTTAAAACAGTTCCTAAATAAGTAAGATTAAACTGAATATTTAGATAGCCACAAGCCCACAACAGCGAGCAACCCCGATTGATGTTTGTGCTCGAAATAGGTTCAAAACGTTATATGTAATCTGCTTTCATGCATTCTGTATGTTACTTCATAATAAACTAAGATGCAACTACTTACCTTGCTATTCATTGATGCTTCAATATGTTGAATTTCTAGTCTATCAGAATAAAAGAGTAGCTGCAAAATAGAGCCAAAATTTAGAACAGTTGACGGAAATGCCCCTTCTGAGACAAACTAAATTCCATGGCATGGTAATATTTGCATGCGTTTACAAAGCAGAATATTTAAAAAGGGCGTAGAGGTAAACAAAGTTCAACCACGTTATAACGCATCGATGGGTGGTTAGAAAATTTACAAGGGGGGGGTTACATTTTTATCTTCCAACCATTCAAACGGGTACAGCTTTACAAATGCGAAAAGGTATAACAGGTTTAGAAACGAACATAAATGTTGAGCATACCTTTGTCTTAGAAACTGCACATTGGCGGAATCGTTGCAACCACATGGTAATCCAAGACAACTGTCTTGATTATTGCCAAAAGTGCAGAAAATTGATGTAAATACACAACCAACCTGCCTTACCTCCATATTCCCATGTCCAATGCCACTTTCTGAAGTTCTTTCCAAAATTCTCCTATCAACCGATGCGATGTCAGATACCAAAACAGGTACACTTGTGGGACCCGTTGATATCCCTTTCCAAATTGTTGCTAGGTGCACCATAGATAATGAAGTTACAAAACACGAAACAAAATAATTATTTTCCACTAGACCTAATGGATTTCTGCAAAGCGAACAAGATATTTTTAATTCTTTTTTGTAACATCACCACAAGTGGTAGACATGCCTCCTTACAGACAAAATGCAGGATTGAGGGGACACTAAACTGCTTTATCCCTTTAGTGTTTTAGATCTGGAGATCATACAGCTCCATTTTTAACCGTCTCAGAACTGAAATTTTTCTTTCTTTTATGAACATGTGAATTGACACTTGAATATAAAGGGGATTTGTTATGAGATATGTGTTGTTTATTAGGAGTATTGAATGCAGAATCAGAAGTCGAACAAGGGGAAGTAAACGAATGTGGTAATTGCTGATGTGGAAAATTTGTTTGGATTATGGTCGAATGAGAGAAGTCAACTTCAGAGACAGATTCAACAGTAGTCGAATAAGCTTCACTGATTGGTTCTTTCTTCACAGTTAACGGCTCATTGTAATTAGGGGTTTCCGCAACAACAGTTAGCTCAAAATCATCATGAGATATATTCATTGATGGGGGCGATTGAAACCACCTGTCATCAATATGCTAAATAGAATGTGAAGAGTTAGTATAAAAAGTCAAACGGGTCAAAACAAAAGACACAGAAAGTAATGGGTCAAATGCATCAACGATCTCAAAAACAACCACAATCTATTTTGGTTGTATATGACTTCCAAAACGTTTTTATCAAGGAAGTGCATTATTGTTATAGTAATATACTTATACTAATACTAACATACTGCAATATTTGCGGGTTAATAAAGTTAACATACCTGTTTTTGGTCTCCAAAATCAATATAAGCTACACCATGAATGATTTGTCGCCATGTGCTGTCCTTTCCTTCCAGACCTTTAGATTCTGTTATTTACGAGGAGCAGTCATACTTTTTGGCAGAACTACACACATGTCTATTAGGTTTAGCCTACTTGATGCTTGCCACACCATTTTGACCCTTTTGAGTTGATTTTAGTTACTTTAGAGTTCTTCATTTCTGTAAACCAGTTTTCTGACTCCTCCACATCAATGGGTTTAACATCAACCAGCTGCGTAGAACTTGCTTTGCTCTCGACCTATTCTTCCATTGTTTTACAGAATGAGCAAACACGGCACCAAATGAAGTAAGACAAAATGAAGCATAGATTTGTAAGAAAAATATAAATGGATTGAAAAGAACCTTGATGTCTCTGAAAAATGATTTTAATCCCTCTAATGACTGGCCAAAGTCGTCATATTGTCTAATCGAATTCCTTAACCATTTAGACAAGTATGCTAAATTTCTTTCTTGACGGAACCGCTCATCTGCTTGCAAAAATAACCATAATAAAAAAAAGGACTACCAAAAACTTACAAGATCGCAAGAAGATGCTAAATTATATTTCACCAAATGATAAAAGAATATATTGTCTAAAAAGAAAAGTGAATATAGAAAGAAAATTATTTAGAAAAGAGAGCTTTGATCCGGATTGCTTGTAAACACTGTAAATAAAACAGTAAAGCTGTACCTTAAAAAGGTAACAATTTCAAGGTAACAAATGGGTCAAATCAAAAATAAAAATTTGCAAAAAGGGGAACTGGTCAACCAGGTTAAAACTTGAAACTCACCCAGAGCCTACTTTTGATGTATACAATCTTCCAAAACCTTTTTTTTAGATTTAGATTATTATAACAAAAATGAGGTTTTAGTAACTTTTTGATAAATACATAATTTATAATAAGACCAGATGATCCCTGCAGCAAGCTGAATGAAACCTTATATGCTGCAAAGGGTTAAAAACAAGCCGTGTTTATTGGACTAAAGTAATTTTGGGTCAACCAAACCAATAGTGACACGTTTTGACCCATACTATTAGTTTTACAGCAATGATAACAAAAGGAGCCTCCAACTCTAAGAAGATATCTATTTATACAAAGTCTAGAAGAATAGATAGTTTAGCAGTTAGTTGGATGCTGATACAAATACTTAAAAACGGTTACCTAGAAAGATTATAGCTCCATAGTCCAGTCTGTGTCGGATGCAACGACCTAAACAAAAAAGAAGCATACTATAAGAAAGCAATTAAACAAAAAATGAGATATGTAGTCCTTTGGCATGCATAGTGCTTGAAACGTTTTAATGTACTGACTACATTTTTAAAGAATTCATAAGACAGTGTCAAATTCGTCGCATTCGACAAGTACATATCAGATGCACGCAAACACAGACACACACACACAATGAACTAAATAAGGATTTAAAATTTTGGATAAATCATAACCATTACTTAGTGATAAGAGTGGGGGTAGGGGTACCTGCTGCCTGATTAAGTGCTCGAAAAGCTTGCTGACAGTACCATTCGTTGCCACTGAGAAGGCCTTTAGAAGATTTATATGCATCGTTGTATTTCTTCTTTTCGGATACTTTGATATCATACCTGATGAAAGAATATACCGACAATCAGCAAGATGTGAAAGACATGATATAATTTTCAAGTAGAACGTAGTTACATCAAACCCTATCAAAAACCAAGTGTAATCATAGGCAAGAAAGTGAAACTTACACATTTGGAAAAGGAATCCCATCAAAAACCAAGTGTAATCATAGGCAAGAAAGTGAAACTTACACATTTGGAAAAGGAATCCCAACAATTATCTGAGATTTTCAAAGTGGTGATCAAGGATTGACTGGGAAAGGTAACAAACTGTAACCAAGCTCTGAAATATTACTAAAAGTCATTGCAGTGAACATTTTCAATATTCTTAAGAAGCAACAAAGGATACAACCGCTCGAGCATTTTCATCTGAGAAGTCAATTCCTTCAGAGACCTGTACAGCCACATATCAAATTCAGAATATTAAGAGAACTTAAGAAACTACCCATAATACATCAAGACGAATCAAACCCGTCAACAAATTTGAATATGGAATTTATTATCAACTCTTAAGATCCTGATTTGTCAGCCACAATCGTTTTTTTTAGGTGATGTTTCAGTTGTGAACACTTGGCACACTTTGGCTTTCATTTAAACAGTCCATTTGACACCTTCCAGTTTAGCTAACTTTATTTTTAATACTAAAATGGATCCATTATAGACAGCATTTTACCCAAAATATGATTTAGATGACACATCAAAATACCTTTCCTCGACAGACAGCCAGAAATGTAGCTCCCTTCTTAATATTCCCGTTGCTCATGTTGCACTACAACCAATTGCGTCCACTTTTTTGCCTCTTCTCCTCCCCGTCGTGGTTGGTTTATTTCCTTGACGAATTGTATCATAATAATCTTTCAGAACATTCTCAAAGTCTTCTCGGGCTCCCCTTGGCTCTAACGATGTAATAAAAGCAAATATACAATTAGTCCATGACCAAGAAGATATCGCAGGAAAGAGATCAAGAAAAGATTATAAAGTAGGATTAATCCTCACCTACACAAACGGGTTTCTGTGCATTTAAGCGTTTCCATTGACCTGTTTGAGACCAACGACTGCGTAGTTTGTCCATTAGCTATAGAAGAAAACTAAACATCCACCAGGAACAACTTTGCATATTTCTTCCAAAGATGCCCCAACTGCATCCTGTAAATAAAAACAATGACATCATACTCAAAACTTAAGACAACTATTCCCGTCTTTGTTTTTGTTATGAACTTACCTGGAAATCAAAGCTTTCTGATGTTTTGTAACTTGCATTCAGTGGATAATGATTTGGCCCACTGTGAATAACACCAGCCCATAACTGTAATGCAAAGCTTAATAAGTAAACATTAAAGACCATACAGAATCAGTTATGCCAATTAAAAAAAACGTCATAGAAACTTTTCGATTACCTGTGAATCCACATTAATAACATGTGGAGCCTCTAGAGAGGTTCCAAACTGAACCCCAAGTTCAGACTGGAAGGAACTCATTGGTGACAGGTCCTGTCATCATATTAAAAAGAATTACAGAAATGACACAATCTAGACCACTAAAAAAGCGTGCAGCATAACCCATAGGTTCTCATACGCCACATGATGTCGCTAACTCAGCAAAAAAATGTTGGAAGTTCAACCAGAGAAAATATGGATAAAGGGCAAATAGTCTGGTTGACAATTAGAATGTGTTACCAAAAAAATAGATAGAATATGTATGCATGCACTTACCCGGATGTTAAAATCACTGAAAGAGCAGTATCAGCCATGTTCTTGAACACAAGAGATGGATTTAAGCACCACAAACTGAAAGTACAGGGCGACTCCTCAGCAGCAAGTCCTGTTAATGACAAAGGCTTATTAAGACATTTAACTAGACATTAGAGGCTAATTGTTTCCAAATAAATACAGAAAAAACACTTCTATTAACACCTCACCAGCTTCACTTTTGATGGTCTGACATTGCAAGGCAAGCTGAAGTCCTGTTAATGACAACAGCTTATTAAGATATTTAACTAGATATGTGAGGCTAATTGTTTCCAAATAAATAGAGAAAAAACATTTCTATTGACAACTTACCAGCTTCACTTTTGGTGGTCTGACATTGCAAGGCAAGCTGATAATCACATATGTGTTTCCCGTTTCCAGAGAAAAAGTAGGTAAGCGAAGAAAAAAGACCTATGGAATGAAAAAAAACAAAAAAGGATGCAATGAGATCCACAACTTTAACCTGGCTTAATGGAAAGCTTACAAGGATAAAGCATGAAAAATATATACCTTCTATTACCGTGCTGGCCATCCCACTTAAGTGATCAATGTCTGGGTCTGCATCTGCAGCAATTCTAATTGCCTGAAGAAGACAAAGTAATGCACCGTTATGATGCTAATACCAGGACCTAAATTTATAAATTTCCACTGTCATCTTCCTTCTTTAAAAGGAAACAAATGGCCAAATGTAGTTTATGTCTGACTTATGTTATATATCTGTACTATATGTTTAGAAAACACGAGGTCTCTATTAAAAATCAAAATAAATTTTTTTGAAAATGAAAGAATACTAGTTAGAGAGTGCAACTCAAAAAGTTACCTGTGTGGCGCACTCTTGTAAGCTTGGGAAGCACTGCTTTGATATGCTTGCTTCTTCAAGTTCTCTTAGAGCTTTCTCAGCCGTCCAACTAAAATAGTCGGCACACACTATCAATTAAGTGTTCACAGTATACATTTCATACACATGTAGTACAATGCAATGGAGCAACTTTAATTATGTACAGGGAAATGATGTATGCAATATTAGAATCAAAACATACATACTGCTCTCCGGAGATCGATGGACAAATTATGAATGTTGAGACTAGGCGTGTTATGAAAATCCGACCAACCCGAACCCGAATAAGCTTGTTCGGGTCGGGTCATTCGGGTCAACCCGACTAACCCGAGTTCTAAATAGGGTCGGGTTCAGGTATGTTTTTTTAGCCTCGGCCCAAATTGACCCGAACCCGACTCGACTAACACTTTTGCATAGTAAACATATTGAAGTAAGCAATGTTTTCAAGCAGCTTACTTATATTCGGGTCGACCCGAACCGATTTGACCCGACCCAAATTAACCTAAACCCGACTAACCCGAGTTCTAAACAGGGTCGGGTTCGGGTTTTTTTTAGCCTCAACCCAAATTGACCCGAACCCGACCTGGTCAACCCAACCAACACCCCTAGTTAAGACTGTCAAGTTCCTCATATGTGCATACAAGCGTTAACTGTCAACAAAACCCATACCCATTATCATTCAATAACTAGTGTTATTTTTACAATTGGTGTGTTTACTGAAACTGAACTTTCTCTTAATGAGCTCAGAACCTTGTAAGAAGCTAAGTTTCGGAAAGAAAAACTTTAACAATATTATGTCAAAAAACCTGACCATGATGCATTATGTTGAAAACTATGCTTTCCCAAGGATTTTTTCCTCCGTCGAATCCAACTGATTATGCCCTGCCAAAATAAACAGCTATAAGTATATAAATTTATGCTGAAAAAATGTGTGCAGTTACTATATAGAGAGATTAGCACCTCTATCATTTCATATAGAGGTCTATAAATCCCTAGTTGATCAGGTTCTGCAACTCGTTTACTTTGACATAGATCATCCAGTTCCGTCTGTAGTTCTTTCATATTTACAAAGAGAACAAAGAAATAATTAATACATATAGCTAAATGATATAATTAATACGAGTAAGACAACACTTACGAAACAAAACATCTTCCCCAACATCTATACTACCGGCGTCCCGAGCTATGTCCTCTATATTACTGAAAATAAGAAGAAACAATTTATATAAGATATGTCGTGTGAGTGGTAAAATACAAATCTCAAAGTTCCAAACTTTTGGTATTTCCAGTATTTCATAATTTTTGGTTTTCCACATGAAAATAAAATCATAACTCGTGCTTCTTTAAAAATATATTGGATAGCAACAAATATCATTATTTAGCCTTTCAAAGATTATATTACACCTCTGAGCTTCAACAAGAATAATAAAGTTTGCTTCAACACTTATTTCCATTGCTTTCCGGATTTGAGGATTGATAATATAGTTGTATGGGCAAAAAACTATATCTGCCACTTCTGCCATGCCTTGTGCTCCAAAATATGAGCAACCTAATAATTAACACAAAATGTTATTCCGCTAAACAGTAAACAAACTTGTGTAAACGGAAATTCAAGTTCATGAAGATAAAAGACCATACCTTGTACCATTTCTCCAACTTTGACAAGATCTTCAATGTCATGGACTTCATAGCAGCCTCCTTTTCTGACAGATGGGTGGGCCTTGATCATGGGTGCATTCCTGTTAAAGCTCACGGTTAAAGATAGTTTCTGACTGCATCTGATTAAAATGAAAAAGCAATCTTGACATGAGAAACTCACATAAATTCTTTGCAAACGTAATATTCATTTCAATCCGAACACCTTTATAAGTAAATTACTGTAATACCAAACAACATAATATTAGAAATGGAGAAAAATGATGCTGAAGTGTGTATACTGATAACAGTCATGCCAGATATACCCATTTTTTCATCAATATTATCTTGCCCTCATAACGTCAGCGTTTTTGCAGTAGCGTTTCTGAGATCCCTGAAAAGACCGCTACAAAAATCAAATAATATATTAATTACATTCTCAGAGCTTATAGGACATCCAATCAAGGTTCTCATAATTTACAAAACCCAAAGACCAATAGACATATGGCAAACAGTCAGAAAGATCAAGTTAAGTACCAAAAAATAACACTAGACAGTTTGTCCATATCGTGAATCACTTAAAGATCCATCATTTTTACATACGAATTTAGTCCCAGACATATTGAAAAGAACCAGGGTACTCGATTTTCCATTAACAGCTGAATGGGACAAAAGAAAAATATAATCGTTAACCTATAGAAAAGTCTGTGCTATGTAATGTCATTTTATACATACCCTATTTCAATCATTAGCGTATGATATTGTACTGAAGAATAGTTATTGATATCTTAGTTTGGATATTAGCATATTCAGAACGTTAGATGGACATATATGTAAATTTAGCTCAAATTTCAACCAACTTGTGCAGTTTTTTTATTTGCAGGCTCTTTTCTATGGATTTTCATGATTATATTTTCTGCCTTCATTGATTATTAATCATTTAGAAGAACTTGGATGACTAATTTATATGTTAGGCCTGTACTGCAGAATTGCGCTTGACCTCTATGTAGTGATGCCATTGGAAATATGCACATCATTTCAACATACTATAAAAGAAGAAATCTTTTGAGACAAGATAACGAACCAGAACTGCCATAGGCACATGGTAATTTGTTTTCCGGAATTCGCCAATCACTTGACTTATCGGTGAATGTGTCCTCCTGCATAAACAACACATAACAAAAGATTTATCATGTTTTATGTTTAGGAGAGCGTTATTACTGCAATTTACCATGAATTTATTGAATTGTCAAAACTTGTATTTACATATATAACATTATCAATTCTAATCCCATTACAACATTAAACATATCTTTTTACCAGACACCATTTCAGACTTAAAATTGCTTTTAAAATGCCATTCTGAAAAATTTTCTGCTCAAGCAACTGATGAGACTATACTGTGATAACCAATCTGTTATCCTTATAGCTAAAGAATCAACTTTTTCGTGAAATGAACAATTACATAGAAGTTGATCATCATCTTGTAAACATCAGGTATGCAAATAACCAGGTAATAATATTACATAGCCACGACAGAAGAGTTCTACCGAAGCTCCAATTAAGTATCGTTAAGACGATCTACTTAGCAAATCTCACTTGTTACTTGTTCCTATCCTTATCTATTAAGACATTTTTAACTATATAAAAACTTGTAGTTATATTCCAATATTCAGGTGTTGTGCTGCAGATACCAGCAATTTACTAAAACTATATCTACAAACATACGTAGAATCTCAAAAATGTTAAGCTGAATATTCTTACGTGGCATAGTAAATGACAGGGCCTCTTTTCATCTTTAGTGTCTTGTTGTTTGTATCAGAAAGAGTAGGCATCATGTTACCTGCGATTAATAGAGACAGGAAATTGGTGTTTAAATTATATCGAATGATCACATATTCAATGAAACAAAGTATGTTGAGATAGTTCATGAAATGACTAAATATGTTTCCGACCCTTGAAGTTAGTTGTCTTAACCAGGTCTTCACACTAAATATAGAAAGACATGTGTATTAAGCACTATACAAAATAAGTATAGTAACACACCAAAAGTATTATGTTTCCATACATTTTAAAAACTTTGTATCAAATTTGGTACTTAGGGGGGTGTTTGTTTCGGCTTATGGCTTATTTGGTTTGGGGCTTATATTTCATAAACTCATTTTTGTGGCTTATTTCAAAACTTTCCAGCTTAGATATGTTTATTATGTCATAATGAACTTGTAAAAGCCGAAAAGTTTCAAAATAAGCCACAAAAAGTGAGATTATGAAACATAAGCTCAAAACCAAATAAGCGATCAGCCGGCTATATAAGCCGAAACAAACACCCCCTTATTTTTTGTGTAACCATAGTTTCCGACCTTTTTGGCAACTAATCCACGGGTTTGAGCCCACCCACTCGGACTCAAACCATGTAAAGCCTCCCTTTTTCGTGCTTCTTAGAAAGAAAAAAAACGTATACATATTAAGGTTACGTGACATCCACATACATTAAGGTTCATACACAGTCACCGTGATATGCCAATTACCAAAATTCACATATAATACAAAAAACGCTAGTCGAAAAATAATGCAAGGGGGTGTTTGTTTCGGCTTATATAGCAGGCTTATGACTTATGTGGTTTTCGGCTTATGTTTCATAAGCCCACCGTTTGTGGCTTATTTTGAAACTTTTCAGCTTATATAAGCTTATTATGACATGATCAGCTAAAACATTTTAAAATAAGCCATAAAAAGTGAGCTTAAGAAACACAAGCCAAAAAGTTATAAATTAAATTTCCCCCAATTCAATTCAACCTGATAATTTTCGTGTCGGTTTCAAATTGAGTTTCGTGTTGGGTCATAAATTGCTACCCCTAATACACATACTTAAAGACTGTCACGTGATACCCACTTAGGCCGTGTACATTAAGGTTCATATAATACCAAAAAAAGTAGTCGAATAACAACGTAAATGTACTACAATCAAATCACATAAACTAATTACATTTCCCACAATTCAATTATACCTGAAGGCTCGGCTTCGGGAACGAACCCGCTGCCACGCCCAAACGGATCATCCATCGCTTCAGGATCCGCCTTGGAAATGAACCCATTATTCTTCTGCCAAGCAATAACATAACACAGCAAAGACAACGACTTCCCGGTACCAGTAGGCGACTCGAGCAGCGCGTGGAAATGACCGTCTCGTTGAGAGCGATCGAGGGTGGCGATGACTCAGGACATGAAGGAGAGCTGGGAGCCGTACGGCTGGAACGGGAACTCGATCGGGATGCCGCCGATGTTGGTTACCGTTGGTTTTCAGGGTTTAGATGAAGAAGAAGACATGTTTGGTGTTGATTTCATTTCTGATTTTTTTACAATGAGAGATGAATTTGGGTTTTTTAGGGTTCTTTTTATTTTGTGAATTTGTTTTGGCGGGAACTGGTTTCCGGAGGGATTATTAAAATTGAAATTGGAATTGACCGGATTTAATTAATTAGTACTAGCTTATTGTTGCTTTTTAAATTTGGGGTAATTTCATATTTCTTATTGTTAAAGATGAAAATTTCATATATACCTTAACATGTTTTAAAATTATTGTACATTATGTATTTATAGATTACAGTTTGCGTATATATGAAATTAATGTTAAAATAGGGTGATGTATGAAATTAATCATTTAATTTTCTCAACCGCGTTAAATTAAGTTGGTTAAGAAATATTGTTTGCAATTGGTATAAGTATGAATGATAAAGAAGAGAGAAAAAATGTATGAATATTTAATATTTGATGAAGTGAGGTGATTTGTACATCATTTTTTTTCCATCTACATCTGAATGTTGTTTCGTATGCATCATTGGATGTACTTTAGTGGTTGATGACAAAAAAATAATGCTATTTAAGCTTATAATTCATGCATAAATATATGTCTAATGCATAAATCACTTGTACGATTGTATTATGCATTTTCTCTTTTCAAATTCTCACCAATTAGTTTTTTAAAATCTATCAATCAAATCATTAAGCATATAAATAGGTTTTCTAATTAGGCATAACAGTCATTTCTCTTAATATTTAATAATTAACTACTAAATTTTAATAATTAATTTATAACTATAAAATTAAATATAAAAGAGTAAATAAGAGAATGTTAATAAACTTGTGGCTGAGAATAAGTTTCAAAATAATGTTAGGGGTATCATCATGGTTCTAAGGCACGTAACGGTTAAGGCTTCGCAAAGGCACGAGGCGTGACCTCTACGCTACGCAATAGACTAAGGCGTCGGCTTAAGGCGTGACGTGAGATGAGAAGTGGAAAAACGTGATAAGCCGTGATGCGTGGATGTTTTTTTAATTCAATTTTGATAAAAATTGTTTTTCTATAAAAAATAAAAAAGATTAAATGCAAATATAATTTTTTTAACTTTATTCCTTATGTATGACACTTTTTGTAAACTCGATATATTTGTAATATGATATAAATATATAAATTTATAAATATTTTCATATTTTG
>BQNB010104654.1:4167-23771 GCA_026074375.1 Tanacetum coccineum | reverse complement strand
TCGTATTCTAATCATATGTCCAGATTTGACCTATTTTCTTGTTTTAGCCATAACTCACTCATCCTAAGGAGTTGGTTGAGCATACAACTATCCTACGATGCTAAGACATGTATCTTTCAGTCATGTAATTTAATAATAGGCTCCAGGCCAAATATTTTTAGATAATCACACGTTTTGCTACTATTTTTAAAACAGTCCCATTATTTCAACTTAAAACCTTTGTAAGCTTCATTTTAATCATCTAAGACCTAACACAATGCCATAACTAATACTTTAAACACAACTCATACATCATATAACATGCATTTCCAGAATCAAGCTTCCATTTTCATGGATTAAAATTAAAGAAAACAAGAAATAAAAAGATAGGGCTTACAAAAGAAAGATTAGGGCTAGAGAATCAAACACCAAACACCCTTCTTGCACAAGGCCTGAATTCGAACCAAAGAACACCCTCTAAACCCAAGATTAAAAGCTTCTAACTCTTCTCTAATATTGATAATACCCTTCCAACAAAACCCCCAATCAAAAACCTTCAAGAAAACTTCAAGAAACAAGCCCTAACTTCATCAAATCTTCATGAATCTTTACCAAACTTTGCAAGAGGCTTTGGGATGGTGTTATAATGGATAAAAAGGAGTAGGAAAATTTTGTGAGAGTGGTGGTGGTGGTGCTATGGTGTATGGCAGCAAACAAGGGAGAAGGGAGGGAGATAATTTTTGAAGTTGGTTGATTGAGATTTGCATGTATGGGGAAAAGAAGGAGTAATGAGTGTGTTGTATAGGAAAGTGTAGTGAGTTTGTGTGTGGTTGTGTCCAAGCTGGCCTAGGGCCTTGGTCTTGTGAAAATTGTATATATATATTTTTTTTTGTTATAAGTTTAATTAAAGTATTATGTAGTATTTGTTAAGTAAAAGTAAAGTTTTTAAGGTAAAACGCGAGGTTTAGGCTTAAAACGCGAGATAAACGAAAAATGAAAATGGTGCAATTTATAATCATCAGGGAATATTATGAGATTATTAAATCACTTAAGATGCGAAGACGGAATAGATTTCTAAATACTGCTCACGCAAAGCTAAGAACAAGAAAATCTTACTAAATCTGGTAAACGTAAAATTAATAACTCGCTTAAAAATGAAAATATAAATAAAGCTCAGAGTAAATAGTGACCTTAAATACGGAATGTTACAGCTAGTTTAAGTTTCTACCGCTTAAATTCATTTTTCTTATTGAGCGTAATGGTGGGTAATTTAAGTCATTGGAAAGTTGGATTGGTAGTGTGATATATGGTTTAAAGTTGTAAAGATCCAAGTTGCATATCTTCACAAGACCCCTATTTGATTATTCGAAAAAGGGGAAGAAGATTACAGAGATATGATTTTCAACTTATTAAATGTGGTGGCATGAAGATTTTGATTTCAGGGGAAGATTGTTTCATTCATGAAAGATCAAGATGTCGGTTTTTTAATCATCAAATATGGGAAGATTGTTGGGAATTATATTGATTTGATGATACAAAACAATGAAACAAGAATGAAACAAAAGGAAAACTTTCACACCCCCAAAATATCAGAGTATAATGGCAACCGAAGGCGTGCGACTTCATGATTATCATACTTCTAAGCAATACAGAACGACCTCTATATGAGACGTTTGAAGAAAATTGATAACTTGAATTAGGACATAATAAATTGTTTAAACATTTAGCAGAAGCAAAAGATTGACAATACGACATCGTTGTCAAATAGTACAAGTGATCTTCAGATAACGGGAAAATGACTGCAATGCATGAGACTTCACATAGCATCTTCGTCCTTAATACCTGAGGAAACATTGCTAAAGTGTCAACATAAAGTTGGTGAGTTCATAGGTTTGTTTAAGCATAAAATGTAGTGTTTATGAATCATAAGATTTCACCCGCATATGACAATATAACAGATACAAAGTCATATAATTTGCATTACTATTGTCTAAGCTTATGACACCGATGCGTTAACATATACCAACAATGAGTGAATGCCCTTGCAGGTGTCTAACCCGGGACACCCATAATCTGACTCAAATGAAACTATGTTTGCTTGACTAATGTCAATCCATGACAAACAGGGATGTCAATCCCGATAGATCTATCCATAACATTCACGCTTACGAGGAATTAACGGTTCATGATAAATCGGGCAAATAGCAACTTGGGTTGTATTCACACGTTTGAAATAAGCAATGTTCTCACCCCAAAAAATGATTTAAAACAGTAGAGTAGGGGATATGAAAACTCACCTTGTCGGTTAATCGTTTGAGATTGGTAATGGATTAAGTCACGTCAAATAGTGACTCAGTCAAACACCTAAGTAATTACAACAAATCTGAGTGTTCATTCTAAGACTTAATATATGAAATGATTTATGCAAATGGTCAAAAGGCATGGTCATTTATGAGGCAACGTTTTAGGTTTTCAACATGTTATTTAAACCGTTGGCGCTAGGGATGACTTTACAATTTTCAGCACCTATATAGGAATTTATACTATCATGCGTCGTAACAAATTTTATATATCAGGAAAAATGTAGGCATCATTTGCTAGATACCCAGTATATTTATTTACACTGTAGTCGACAATTTACTTATATAATTATCAGTTTTTATTTATCACAGTTCGTTCGATTCGTTTAATTAAGTCGTAAAGATTTTATATATTTACCGCTAAAACCCTTAAGTTTCCATGTAGTCTTCTAATCCTTTAATATAGTGCTTATCGAATTTTTAACTTTTCATATTTTAGTTTCTACGCTTTTCGTATATTTTATGTTTTTAACCCGAATAAGCGTCTAAATATTATAGTGTCAAGGGTTTTATATAAAGGCCGTGTTATCTTTGTTTATACGGTTATGACTTAAACGTGTTGTTATTATTTCTAGTTTAATGAAAAAATCATAACTTATTCATTTTCTACTTTTCCTTGCTAACGAGCTCACTAGCTCGCTTGAACCCTTGACATAAAATGACCAGAGGACTCGATACACGCATGTTAACACTCCCTTTCGTCTAATTTGTTTAATGGTAAAATACATGCGAGTGGTAGTAGGTACCTTGCATTATTCTTATACAATACTAACAACCCTCATGGCCTACCCTTCTTCCATTTCTGTTTTTATGTCGTGTGTCCCAACAGTGGGTTAATACCACTGTTGTGGTGTTTTCTTTTTCACTACATGAACCATCATATGTATATATATATATAAAGTACATGTTTTACTTCTTTTTCCTTTTTCCCTTTTGCTGCCCAACTAACGCTACAACAGTGAGTTGTTATACTCACTGTTTTTGTTTCCTTATCTTCTGCCACAATATTCACAATGCATATATACTAGTTTCCTATCTATTTCGCATGATTACAACCTGCATAGCTAGTAACGCGAAGGCTAAATCTCGAGACACAAGGGCAATTTTTTTATGCGTCTGGACAGACGCAACAATGACTGTTGTGGTCCTTTCTCTTTGCAGCGCAACAGTCACGACAAGGCAGCGGCCTGTGGTGGCTGTTGGCATGCATTGAAGGTGCGTCTCGAGTAGCAACTAACTGTGATGTATAGCGGGGTCTTAGTACAACCAACGAGTACGATGGGTTTGCTTTTTACGGAGTCGGTGACGCACCAACAGCGAGCAAAAGCCTCGCTGTTATTCGTCTTGGGTCACTTGGTATCGTTCATGCTATAGGTCATGGTCACCATATAAGGAACTCTACGACTTTTTATGCGTAAGTCTAGTGCATGCTAATCCCTAGCGAGCCAATCATAGCAAGTCTTATACGCGTTTTAAGGTTAATGAAATTTTCCTAGTTTCGTTATTTATTATTATGTATGATATGGCATTTACAAGGTCTACTACATGTTTCTATTTCATGCATGTCACGCCCCAGCCCTTGCATGCGTACGCATATATTAACCCCGTGTGGGTTTTATGTCGTGTATAGGTCATGCGACACCGAGGTCTCATTTAAACCATATGGTGAATGGCAGATAAATGTTAAACTACAAGAATGACTTACAAGGGTTCACACGTTTGCTAGATGACGAGAAAAATGATGGTGTTGAGGGCTCGATTCACTCTTGATCACAACTTCTCTCGAAACCCGACGTCTCTAGACTTGCGAATCCTATACCCGAGCCTTATTGTTTACTCCTTACTTTTAAATTTTAGTTATGTTAAGAGTGTGCATGCATGGCCCTATTTATACTTGAAATATTCACTCGGTTCCTGAAGCTTTGCATGTGAATGAAATTATTTACATATACTATTGATGTATGTTACTATTTGTTATCATTGTTTCTTTTCTAATACTATTAGAGAATAGATACTATTTGTTGAATGGTAATTGAAATGAAATTGAAACAAGACGTAGCATGTGAATGTAAGGTGTAAGACATGGGATGTAAGAATGAAATGATAGTGTCAGTTTGCTTATTTTAAATTTTCTACTGATTGACTTTGATAAGTATTTGCATATTAGTGTTGTGAGGAAATGAAACATCAACGTATATTGTTTACTTGGTAATATTTAAATATTAGCCCATTCGTAGTTTTATTTATTGAGGTATAGACGGGTTTACAAAATAATATAATCGTGTGACTTTGTTTCGCACGGCGTAAAAATAAAATACGATTTTTATTGTTACACGTTTTCTAAAGTGCCCCTTTTTCATCCGTAAACAAAACGACGATTTACACGCGTTATTATATCTCTTAAATAGTGCAAAATGTTGTATGTCGCTTGAAGAGTAATTTTTTATTGGAAACGTAACGGTAAATATGCAATTGCTTGCGATACATAAAGCAACAAGAAGTCCTAAATTTTTCCGAGGTGCTACATCCGCCCCATGTTATGCGATTTCATCCCGAAATCAAGACGTTGTGGTAGATCGTGGATTAGTGAATAGGTGATGATATTTCTCCTTGAATTGGTCCTCGCGTTCCCAAGTGTACTCTGGGCCTCTACGTGCGTTCCAACGAACTTTAATGATAGGTATGCGGCTTCGTTTGAGTTGCTTGACCTCACGGTCCATTATCTCTACGGGTTCTTCAACGAAGTTGAGTTTGTCGTCGAGTTGGATCTCCTCCAGGGGAATAACGAGTGTGTCATCGGACAAACACTTCTTTAGGTTACAAACGTGAAACACATTGTGTACTCGACTAAGTTCTTGAGGCAATTCCAAATGGTAAGCTATCAGGTACCATATCCTTCTATGAATTTGGAAGGGGTCAAATATTACCGAAGGGTTTTAGTTTTCCACGTTTTCCGATTACGAACTAAAACCTTCCATGGTGCGATCTTAGCATACCTTTTTCTCCAACTTCAAACTCATAGATGCTACGCCTCTTGTCAGCATAGCTCTTTTGTCGATCACGTGCAGCTTGCATGCGATCCCTAATCTTGAAAATCTTTTCCGTAGTCTCGTGAATAATCTCTGGTCCGGTAAGTTGTGCTTCTCCAACTTCAGCCCAACAAACAGGAGAACGACACTTCCTACCGTAAAGTGCTTCGAACGGTGCAGCTTTAATGCTCGTGTGATAACTATTATTGTACGAAAATTCTACTAGGGGTAAATGCCTATCCCAACCATTTTCGAAGTCAATCACGCAAGCTCTTAGCATGTCCTCTAATGTTTGAATGGTCCTCTCACTCTGACCATCGGTCTGAGGATGATAAGCAGTACTCAAGTCCAACTGCGTACCCAATGCTTTATGCAAAGATTGCCAAACTCTCGAAGTGAAATGGCTATCACGATCGGAGATGATTGACACCGGTATACCATGTCTTGCTACTATCTCCTTCATGTACAACCTCATCAATTTTTCTGTCGAATTCGTCTCTCTCATTGGCAAAAAGTACGCAGACTTGGTAAGACGATCAACAATGACCCACATCGAATCGTATAATGAAATCCATTGTTATCTTCTCCAACTTCCATTCTGGTATATCAGGTTGGACCAATAAACCAGAGGGCCTCTGATGTTCGGCCTTGACCTTGGCACAAGTCAGGCATTTGCTGATATATGTGACGATGTCAGCCTTCAAGTTTGGCCACCAATATAACATTTTCATGTCATGGTACATCTTGTCGGCTCCTGGATGAATAGAATACTTTGACTTATGTGACTTGTGCATAATTAAAGATCTCGTGTCACCGTAACATGGTAACCAACACCTATTATCCAAACATAATGTTCCATCAGTGCGGGCTTCTAATTTCTTTAGCATGCCTTCAATATCCTATGCTTCAATGTTTTTAACCTTAACTGCTTCTTTCTGAGCCTCAAGGATTCGTGACGGAAGGTCCAAGCCAATGGTCATAACTAAGGCTCTTACTCGCAATGGTTTGATTCTTTCCTTTCGACTCAAGGCATCTGCTACTGCATTTGCTTTTCCCGGGTGATAACGAATTTCGCAATCGTAATCACTTAGGAGCTCTATCCATCGGCGTTGCCTCATATTTGAGGTCTTTTTGGCTAAGATGTGTTGTAGGCTCTTATGATCAGTGAATACTACACATTTTGTGCCATACAAATAGTGTCTCCAGATCTTCAGGGCGAACACTACTGCTCCTAATTCTAGATCATGGGTGGTGTTAATCTTTCTCGTGGAACTAGTTGTTTAGAAGCGTATGCAATAACCTTCATTCTCTGCATCAGTACCGCACCTAACCCTTTTATAGATAGCATCACAATTCACCACAAAATCATCACTCCTTCCGTATGCTAAAATAGGTGTTCACATAGTTTCTGCTTCAATAGCTGAAAAGCATCTTCTGACTTGCACCCGAAATCGAACTTCTGGTCCTTTTAGCGAAGCTCGTCACGTGCTTAATTTTATATTGAGAATCCTTCAATGAATCTCCTATGTAGCCGACAAGACCTAAGAACTGACGAATCTCCCAATTTTGGTGGTGTGAGGATTCCCAATCTATAACAGTCTCAATCTTAGTTGGTCCATATGTATACCACTAGCTATGAATCATTGTGACAAGAGAATATTACCGAATTGATCCAAAATTCACACTTGGCAAAACTTGGCATACAGTATTCTTCCTTCTCAGCAACTCCAGAATATTTGTTTAGGTGTTCCTCGAGATTCTTTGCTCTCGTTGTGGGAGTAGTAGTGAGTAATACGTCGATGAAAACAATCACAAACTTAATCCACGTAAAGCTTGCACACCGATTCGTGAGATCCATGAAACACCGCAAGGTGCGTTGGTCAAACAAAAGGCATAACTCGGAACTCATAGTGTTCGTATCGTGTTCTGAAAGCAGTCTTGGGAATATCTTCTTCTCTAACCCTTAACTGATGATAACCTGACCTTAAGTCAATTTTTTGAGTAGATGGCAGGATCCTTGTAACTGATCGAATAAGTCATACGATCCTTGGTAAGGGATAACGAATTTTCACGTAAGTTTTGATTCAACTCACGATAATCGATACACATTTGGAAGGACCATCTTCTTTTTGACAATAAATCGTGCTCCCCAACGAGAGGACTTGGTCTTTATAAAACCTTTGTCATAAATTCTTTTAGCTGCTCGTCTATTCTTTAATCTCTCAGGTGCAAGAGATAGTGTACACTGCAACAGGGGGTGCACGTACAACAGGTGTAGCTCCGGGTATCAACTCAATGTGAAATTCTACTTGGCGTATCGGGGGTAATCCTAGCAAATCTTCAGGAAATACTTCCGAAAAGTCTCTGACAACAGGCACATCTCCAATTCGCCTCTCTGGGATTTTGGTTTTCTCTTCCTTCATCATTTGAATCAAGAACACTTGACATCCATGGTCGATATACTTCTGCGTCTCCTGATGCTCGAGATGACTTCTAATCTCGATTCGTTTTTAACTCTGCTCTTTTCGCCCTGTATAATTAGCATATCATTTCCATACAGAACACGAATGTACTTCTCATAACACATAACTTCTGCGCGATGCTCGGCCATCTGATCCATTCTGACGATGACGTCAAAACTTCCTAGTTTTATAGGGAGTAAATCGATTTTGAATAGGTAATTTTGCAAGTTAAGAGTACACCCTCTTAAAAAAGTAGTTGTGGTTAGTGACTTTCCGTCAGCTAGCTCCACACTATAATTAGTATCTAGGGTTGTAGGATGGATGTCTATATATTTACTGAAAGCATATGACACAAAGCTTCTATCCGCACCAGTATCAATTAGCACCGAAGCATAAACATTATTGATCAGGAACGTACCATTGACCACATTGTTATCTTTCACAGCAGCCTCAGCACATAGGCTGTATACTCTGCCAGGTGCCCTGCGTTCTCCCTGAGTGCTGGTTGATGCTTGGTTATTTCCCTTAGGGTTTCCTTGATTCCGCCTCTTATTGTTTTAAGGATTTTGTTGGTTTCCTTGAATTTGATTCCCACGGCCTTGGCTTCCATTATTCGGACACTTGTTCTTGTAATGTTCTTTTTCGCCACATCCGAAACAAGTAACATCACTTCCCAGTCCTCCTTGGCTTCCAGGTCCTTTTTGGCTTGTGGGACGAGGTGGGGCTCGGCAGTCTTTAGCCTTATGTCCTTCCTTTCCACAGTTGTAGCAAGCAGGAGGGCATGCGTCAGTGTGGTGTCGTCCATACTTTCCGCAGTGAGGTAACTTGCTAGCATAAGAACCTTGCCCAGCTAAAAACACCCTTACTGTCTCTAGGCGTTTGTTCGGGTTGAGATTGCTAGTGTTGTTGGTGTTGTTGGGGTTGTAGTGATTTCCGTTCCATTTCCTTTTGTCACCCGAGTTTTCTCCTAGCTCTTGGACCACTTGGTACATCAAACCTTGAGCCATGTCAATTGCTTCATGCAGGTCTACTGGTTTGGACGAGGTTACGTTACCCTTGATGTTCAAAGGTAGACCTTCGATGTAACGTTCCAACAACCGGTCGGCGTTGGGTACCATCTTAGGGCATAAGAGGATGAGTTCTTGGAAACGTTGATTGTAGGCAGTCAGGTTTGTACCCTTCACTTTTAAGTTCCACAACTCATTTTCCATTTGCTTGATTTCATTCCTAGGGCAGTACTTCCGAATGAACATAGCCTTGAAATCACTCCAAGGTGTTGCATGAGCGGTATCGAGAGTAACAGAACGAACGTACACGTTCCACCAAGTTAAAGCACTATCTAGCAGTGTGCTAGAAGCAAATTTGACTCTGTCACCTTCTGTAACATTGCTTATCCCAAATTGAGATTCTAGTTTCTCAAACCATCGGGTTAAGCCTACAGCACCTTCAGTACCACAGAAGCTTTCATGCATAACTGCACGGAATTCCTTGTAGTTGCATGTCTTGTTCTCGGAAGAGTTTGATCCTAGGTTGGTCTCTTCTTGAGTGCTGGCAGCATGAGTCACAGCGGCAGCTATGAGTGCTTCAGCTACTCTTGTGGCAATGAGCTGGTTGAGCATATGAGTGTCAATGCTACTATTGATATCCACATTGTTTCGGTTGGTCGAACGGTTGACTGAAAGGTTCTGGTTTACAGTTGGGCGTCGTCCGGGTGTCATTTTCTATAAGAGGGACAATGAAAATGACAGTTATAACATGCATGAAAGTTATATGCGTAAGGATATTCATGTTACTACAAATGGGCATGTCTTTTTGAAATCAATACTGTTATTATTCGCAAACACGATGTTTATTTCAAAGAGTACGGGGATACAAGAGTTCACTAGCCGTGACAAACCCATAGCTTAGTGGTTATACAAAGACATAAATAAAACTAGTTGTTGTTACGGTAGATTTGCTGGACCACTTCCTTGAGTGCCTCCTTCCTCTTCTGTCGTGCTTCTTCCTGAGCATTACTAGTATGATCCTCCGCATCCTCACACATTTTTCGAAGTTGAGCAATCAGTTCGTCCACAGATAGCGCCTCCAACAAACATTCCTCAACTCGGGGCTTTACATCCCACAGTGTCATAAAGGCTTCTAACTCCTCTAAACAGGAATTTGGGTAATGGTCCATGTCTTTGAGAAAGGTATGCAACTGTCCTCTAAGGCACGTCGTGCATACGGTCAAGGCTGTCTTAGGTACAGGCACCGAATTCTGACCAGTTTCCATCCCGTAGGCAGTTAGAGCTTCTTCTCTCTGGGTGGAGTCCGTTTCAGCAATCATCCGTTGATAAGCAGCCATCGTGAATAGGGATGAAGGTGAGGGTGGTGGAGTAACAGGATCAAGTTGATAATCATCAAGGTTAACAGTGGAAATTCTGGCACGTTCGGCAATATTTAGCTCAATGGTGGTAGAAAGGATATACGAGCGGTACGTCTGATAGTTGGGGAGAATGGTGATACAGACGACAAAATAAGTAATCCTAGAGTGGGACGTCTCTTGTGATACACCTGGGGGAGTGTGTCAGAGAGTCTGGGAGGTACCAGTGTAGTGTTATCAGTGTGTCTCAATTCATCCGACTTCGAAATGTCGCTGAGACAAGAAAATATGAAATAAGGATATAGATATATTTCAAAATACGCACAGTTAAGCCTGTTTAATACACATGTAAAAAATAATTAATATTAAGTATATGTATAGTTTATTACACATGTAACCCAAATTAAGTATTCTGTATATGTTTAATACACATGTAACCCATATTAAGTATATGTATCTCATATATGTCTATTTCACATGTATCCCATTTTTTAAATATGAGATGTACTCCTTTTGATTGTTATTCTATGTACCCCCATATTGAAAGCCCACAATGGACAGACAATAGAAGCATAATAAGCATGTTAGGCAGATAAGTAGTTATAGTCTAGTGCTACCTAATGCAACCTAGTTCTCTATAACTCAGAGCTCTGATACCAATCTGTCACACCCCTAAACTATAAAAGTTATAATGGCAACTGAGGGCGGTGCGAACTTCTATGATTATCATTACGTCCTAAGCAATACAAACGACTCTACTTATATGAGACATTTTGAAGAAAATGATTCACTTTGAATTAAGACATAATAAAATGTTTAAACATTCGGCGGAAGCAAAAGATTGACAATCGACATGCGTTTTTTATGAATAGTATAAAGTGATCTTAGATTACGGAAACCGGACTGCATGCATGAGGTCTTCTCATAGTATTTTCGTCCTTAATTCCTGAGGAAAACATAGCTAAAGTGTCAACTTAAAGTTGGTGAGTTCATTGGTTTGTTTAAGCATAAATTGTTAGTGTTTATAATCTCAAGATTTCACCGCATACTTGTCCAATATATAGATACCAAGTATATATTTGCATCTACTATTGTCTATCTAGCTCATAAACACCGAAGGCGTTAACATCATCCAACAATGAGTGGAATGCCCTTGCAGGTGTCTAACCGGGAACCAACCGTAATCTGACCTCAAATGAAACTGTGTTTGCTGGATAATGACAATCACGAACAAACAGGGAGTCAATCCGATAGATTATCCATAAACATTGCGCTTCCGTGGAATTTTAACGGTTCATGATAGATCGGGAAAATAGCAACTTGGGTTAAATCAGGACTTAGACCAATCAGTAAGAGCTAATTGTACTTGTATTCACACGTTTGAAATAAGCAATGTTCTCACCCCAAAAGATGATTTAAAACAGTAGAGTATGGGCTATGAAAACTTACCTTGTCGGTTAATCATCTGAGATTGGTAATGGATTAAGGCACGTCAAATAGTGACTCGGTCAAACACCTAAGTAATTACAACAAATCTGAGTTCATTCTAAGACTTAAAATATGAAATGATTTATGCAAATGGTCAAAAGGCATGATCGTTTATGAGGCAGCGTTTTAGGTTTTCAACATGTTATTTAAACTGTTAGCGCTAGGGATGACTTTACAATTTTCAGCACCTATATAGGAATTTATACTATCATGGGTCGTAACAAATTTTCTATATCGGGAAAAATGTAGGCATCATTTGCTAGATACCAAGTATATTTATTTACACTGTAGTCGACAATTTACTCATATAATTATCAGTTTTTATTTATCACGGTTGTCGTTCGATTGATTATTAAGTCGTAAAGATTTTATATATTTACCGCTAAAACCCTTATGTTTCCATGTAGTCTTATAATCCTTTAATATAGTGCTTATCAAAATTTTAACTTTTCATATTTTAGTTTATACGCTTTTTGTATATTTTATGTTTTTAACCCTAATAGCGTTCTAAATATTATAAGTGTCAAGGGTTTTATATAAAGGCCGTGTTTTCTTTGTTTTTTTGGTTAGACTTAAACGTGTTTGTTATTTATTTCTAGTTTAATGAAAATATCGTAACTTATTCATTTTCTACTTTCCTTGCTAACGAGCTCACTATGCTTGAAACTATTGACATAAATGACCAGAGACTCGATAATGCATGTTAAACTCCTCCCTTTAGTCTAATTTGTTTAGTGGTTTTAAAAATACATGCGAGTGGTAGTAGGTACCTTGCCATTATTCTTATACTTATACTAATAAAACCCTCATGGCCTCTACCTTCTTCCATTTTTGTATTTTCTGTAGTGTGTCTAACAGTTTCACCACATGAACCATCATATATATATATATATATATATATATATATATATATATATATATATATATAAAGTACATGTTTTACTTCTTTTTCCTTTTTCCCTTTTTGCTGCCCAACTGACGCTACAACAGTGAGTTGTTATACTCACTGTTTTCATTTCCTTATCTTCCGCCACAATATTCACAACGCATATATACTAGTTTCCTATTTATTTCGCATGATTACAACCTGCATAGCTAGTAACGCAAAGGCTAAATCTCAAGACACAAGGGCGATTTTTTATGCGTCTGGACAGACGTAACAGTGGCTGCTGTGGTCCTTTCTCTTTGCAGCGCAACAGTCACGACAAGGTAGCGGCCTGTAGTGGTTGTTGGCATGCATTGAAGGTACGTCTCGAGTAGCAACTAACTGTCATGTATAGCGGGGTCTTAGTACAACCAACTAGTACGATGGGTTTGCTTTTTACGAAGCCAATGACGCACAAACAGCGAGCAAAAGCCTCACTGTTATTGGTCTTGGGTCACTTTGTATCGTTCATGCTATAGGTCATGGTCATCATATAAGGAACTCTACGACTTTTTATGCGTAAGTCTAGTGCATGCTAATCCCTAGCGAGCCAATCGTAACAAGTCTTATACGCGTTTTAAGGTTAATGAAATTTTCCTGGTTTCGTTATTTATTATTATGTATGATATGGCATTTACAAGGTCTAACTATATGTTGCAATTTCATGCATGTCACCCCCCACCCTTGCATGCGTACGCTTAACTTAACCCCGTGAGGGTTTTATGGTCGTGTAAGGTCCAAGCGAACACCTAGGTCACATTTAAACACATGGTAAATGACAGATAAATGTTAAACTACGACAATTACTTACAAGGGTTCACACGTTTGCTAGACGACGAGAAAAATGATGGTGCTGAGGGCTCGATTCACTCTTGATCGCTACTTCTCTCGAAACCTGACGTCTCTAGACTTGCGAATCCTAGACCCGAGCCTTATTGTTTACTCCTTACTTTTAAAATTTAGTTATGTTAAGAGTGTGTATGCATGGCCCTATTTATACTTGAAATATTCACTCGGTTCCTGAAGCTTTGCATGTGAATGAAATTATTTACATATACTGTTGATGTATGTTACTATTTGTTATCATTGTTTCTTTTCTAATACTATTAGAGAATAGATACTATTTTTGAATGTAATGAAATGAAATGAAACAAGACTAGGCATGTGAATGTAAGTGTAAGACATGAGAGTAGAAATAAAGGATAGTGTCAGTTTGCTTATTTTGAATTTTCTACTGATTGACTTTGATAAGTATTTGCATATTAGCGTTATGAGGAAATGAAACATCTATGTATATGTTTACTCGTAAAAAATTAAATAAAGCCCATTCTTGGTTTTATTTATTGAGGATAGACGGGGTTTAACAAAGATAATAAAATCGTGAGACTTTGTTCGTACGGCGTAAAAATACAATACGATTTTTTATTGTTACTTGGATATTTTTTTTTTTTTTTTTTTTTTCTAGTGCACCTTTTTCATTCCGTAAACAAAACGACAATTTACACGCGTTATTATATCTCTAAATAGTGCAAAATGTTTATGTCGCTTTGAAGAGTAATTTTTTATAGGAAACATAACGTAAATATCAATGCTTTCGAAACATAAAGCAAAAAAAGTGATGCCTAAACAAAAGAAATTGCATGTATTTATAGGCTAAATTTTACTGTACCCGGGTTCCTTTGCTCAATGGAACCATCTAGTGCAAAGTAAATTAGAACCGGCCAATACTTGTAACCGGTTCTGGCGTTCCATCACCTTATGGAACCGGGCCAGATCCGCCCCCCCCGCAACGGAGATAACCGGCCATCTAACACAAATACGAATTTAGATTTCAAAAAATCTAGTCTAGATATATTTTGAGTGTCATGCATGATGTATAAAATATTTTTCTTTGTATACAAAATTTCTTTTAATGTATACTTTGTTAATATATATTTTATGTCTTATTTTGCACATTTATACTAAAAATGTATTTAAATGTTTTATAAGATCTAACAAAGAAAATATGTAAAATATGATGTGTGAGGTAAATGAGATGATATTTGAGTTAGAAAACTATTGGTTTAAAACTAGTAAACTTTATTTTCTACTTCCACTGATTTTATGTTTTGTTATTGACCAAACATAGATAGATCGTAAAATATAAATAAATGTTTTAATGGTTTATTTGTAATAACACATTGTTTCACAGAAAGGTACTTCGAGCTCATCAAGATCACACCAAAACTCCCGCTCATTAACATATACGCTCAATGGAAGCCAAAAAGACTAACCATTTTATGATTTACAACCGATTACTCATGAATATTTGAAGTGGAGTAGATTGTCAGCAGGTGAAAAGAATGCGTATAATGAGAGATTATCTACATTGCAAACTAGACAATTTGGAATTCCAAGATGGATGATTGGAATATATTTGAGGAGTATGGTTGTGAAGATGATTTGTTAGATATGATGAAGATTGAATACATGCACGAAGATAATGATGTATTTTTAGATCGTTCTTAGGAAAATGTATTTAGCAATGGAGAAAAGGTTTATCGAGAATGGTGCTTGGAGTTTTATCAACGAGGTATTCTAATAAGAAGGTGAATCGAAATGTGATCATGACAGAAAAGTGAATTTGGTTTAGATTATGTGGAAATGAGCATGTGTATACCTTGCCGGAGTTCGCAGTTCTTCTTGGCTTATATAGTCAAAGTGAGGTTCAACATAGGCTGTTTGAGACATACTTTCTTAGGCTTATGACAAATGATGAAGGGTTTAACCATGACGCCTATTGGAATAGAATTGGACAAATGATAACATCAAATATTTAATACTTTTACATATCAAATTTCCATGTTTATTGCCTTGCTTTATATCATTTTTATATGAATTCAGTACTTAATTCATTTTTTTCGAATTCAGGTAATTAAAGGCATTGGAACAAAAATAAGCGAGAAATAGCCAAAAATAGTACCAATACTAATTTATTTAGTAGAGGTACTAAATTCATGGGATGACTACTATATTTCTCCTGAATGTGACTAAGAGCCAAAGCGAAGAATAGTACCACTACTATATTATTTAGTAGGGATACCATATTTTTATAGATGAACGAGATCGAGGAATTGCAAACTCAGAAGAATTACAGCGTAACCGTCCCGCAGGAGTTACACCTTAATTAATTATTAATAAAGAAGATATTGCTGCTGACTAAGGGTTACTGTGTGACGGGTCGATGTAATTACGCCGTAACCAATTTTTCTACTAAATATTGGAAAGCCGTGTCAGGAGGATTACGGCGTAACGCGGTCGGTGTTGTTACGCCGTAATGATGACTCATCACAGGGACTAAAGCTGCGCAAAAGTGATGAAGTTTCATTAATTAACTAATATATATCATAAAGACGGAGGGCCAATTGTGACAAGTACCCAAACTTATATATTAGTATATATAGTCATGAATGATGATCATTCTAAAATATTCAATATGGTGGTTTTCTTTCTTTGACGACGCTAGAGACAAAAGAGGCCAAAGAGCAACTTGCATGGCTGCTTGATTCGGGTATAGTGCGAACCCTTCGGGGTCGCTCCCGTAGCTCAGGTTACGATATAAGATGATCACAATAGAGTTCAAGACGATGATGATGACATGAGTGATCAGTTTGTACGTTCAGAGGATTGTGTGGAAAGTGACGATGACATGGATAATTGATCATGTTGATCAAGTTTTTTTAGGCTCTTATGTGTTGAATATTTCCTATTTTGCGTACTATTTCTTTTTAAGATGTTTTAAATTATGTTTTAAGTACTATTTGATTTTAACTTGGTAATTTAGGATTATTTTTTTATCTTTACTGTTATTTTGTAGTATTTGTTGTGTTGTATATATGCAGTATTTTGCAGGGTTAATATGCGAAGACGTATGGAGCACCGAGAGATGCGTATTTGTATACAGGTGCTAGGCCAAGCTATGGAGGTAATTCAATTGTCTTGAGCTCAGGTTACGAGATTAGAGGATCATCAAGAGGAGTTCAAGACGATGCTTTGAAGTTCGTTTCATTAGATTGAGGACAATGCAAAACTTAAGTGTGAGAGAGGGAAGTAAATAGGAAAAATGGTCTAATTTTATTTTTTTTTGTACACTTTTTAGGAGTATTTTTAATATGTTGCTTCATTATAGATAGATTTATTGCCCTCGTTGATCTAGTTGTTTTCACACGTAAATTGACTATATTAAAAACAACTAAATTGTTCCGACAATAAAAGAGGCTATTTGAAATTTTTAGACGTGTCCCAATTGATAGAACAATCCGTTTGATGAGGTGTTATTTTATACACCATTTCGGGGTCATTTAACCCCATAAATCATGCAAATATGCCCAGATTATGTGCTTAGTCGTTTATTTTTAGGTTTTTAGCCCTTGGATGGAATTTGGAGGAAATACACGTGACTTAGGCTCATTTGAAAAGGAAACGGACAAGATTACGGACCTACACCAAATCCATGAAGAAGTATTGTTTAGAGAGCGTGGAGACGGCGTCGTAGGCATAAAGCGACGTCGTGATCTATCCAGTGACGACGTTAAAGATCTAGTGACGGCGTCAGGACGTGGCTGACTTAAAGAGAATCCAAGATCATCCACGTAGCGACATCGTCAGGACTTCAACGCGACGCCGTCGCAGCGATATCTCTATATATACAAAACCGATTTTAGGGTTTTAAGGTGTAACTTTGTATAACTTTTAGGAGACGTAGTCTTTATAGCATCTTTAAAGGTTGTTTTTAGGGCCTCAAAACCTTATTGTAATTACCTTCTATCCATGTTTTAATCAAGTAAGAGTGTTATTCATTAATCATTCAATATGTCTACGTGTTATGTGATTAATCTATGTTCTTACTTTATCCTTAACGTGCTAGGTTAAACCCTCCTTTGTATTTGCTTATGATTGCATGAAACTCGGATTATAGATCTTATTACTGTTGCTTCTTGTTGATGAATGTGCGCGTTAGGCTTTAGAAAACCAATTTTTGTCTGTATCGTTGTAGACACATCTAGGGAAACGCGAGTGCGTAGAAAGGATACCATCGGGTAACAGTCTTCATATTACCTTACCCCCTTATATGGTTGATCCCTCTTAAGATATTTCACACACATTTAATATACTCTTAGGGGCCTTGTAATAGTCTTCAGACTACCTTACTTGTGCGTTGCCTTAACGGAATATTAAATAGACGGCGGGTTCGTGTAATCCGTTCATGACCTAGGAAATACTTACACAAATTATCACAAGTGTGACAAGGCAACAGGATTAGGAGAAGCAATCTGATAAGTAATGCATGATTAAGTAAATACATTTAATTATCATAACGTTATCACAGTAGATTAGATATTAATTAGAATTTAGTTTTTAGTTAACCAAAATTCTTCTAACCCATAGATTTACTTGCTTTCATAAAATATAAAAACACAAAAATAATCTTCTCTCTACCTCTAGAATTCTGTTAGACTGTGATCAAGCCTTCCCAACCTATTCCCCTAGAGAACGATAACAAGCCTCGAGTCTTGATTATTTCTACTACTAAACGGATTAGGTATCGCATAGGGAGTTGTAAAAACTTCGTGTAGAAGTCCTAAGATGACCACATCAAGGTTTTTGGGCGCTGCTAGTGGGGAATTACCGTAGGTTTCAGATTCAATCTTAGCTAAGGTCTACTCACAAGCATTCCTATCAATGTGAGATTTTTATTTCTTGTCAATTAGCACTTTATTGTCTATCTTTTCTCTTGTTCCTTTGTTTTGTAAATCACTCTTTGTTCCCACCATCATGATGTATGAAAGACCACCAACCAACCATTTTCAAAACCTACCAGGAAACACAACCTTCCCATTCCAAAATAATATCTTGATGTTCCAACAACATCAAGATGAATCTCTCTATGATGCGTGGACTCATTTCAAAAACTTAATCCAAAGATTCCCTCATCATGGCCATAATTTATGGTCACTGGCTTAATTCTTTTATGATCATGTCGATAGATATACCAAAATAGACATTAACTATGCAGCAGGTGGGAACCTTAGGAGATTAAGTGCTGAAAAAGCATGGGAAAACATTGAGGATTGTGCCCAATGCGATAAACAGTGGAAAAACCCAACTAGCACTATTTCTGACTAAACAATAGCAAATTTGAAGGCTCAATTAGTTGAGAATGATGTGGTTAGAGTTATGATACCTAAGTGCATGTCATGGTTAGATGCATATGATGAGCCTATAGGTGATATAGAGGATAAGGTTGATAATCCAAGCCCACAAAGTACCCCACAAGTCCTCCCATCAATTGAGGCATACATACCGCCCGTGACTTACCCGACAGAAGTAGATGAGACTATAGGAATTCCGATGGAGGTAGAACCTTTGGACCATACGAAACTAGAGGATTTAGGCTTGAATACTTGTAATCATGATATTCCTCTTACTTCAAGGGGAATTCCTAGTGTTGATGAACTGGAGCCTCAACTTTTACCTAATTTTTCACCCTTAGATGTAAATCTAGAAGGCAAAAGAGAAAGCGACCTACCCATTAACCCATATATTACGGGTAGTTTTAGGATGAAGGTTGTAAAACCCTTGACCATTCATACACCACCTTTACCCCACGTGGCATACTTCCATCAAATGGTATGTATCACTACTATCACCCGCACTTGACCTTAAGTGTAGGGGAGACCCACCCTTTGCGCGTTAAATAAGCATAGAGTCAGGCTCGTGATCCACCCTTAAGTGTAGGGGAGACCCACCCTTTGCGCGTCTTGTATGTTTGTTTTGAGTCATATGATTGTGTTAACCATTTTTGTGGTTTTTGTAGTAAATTTTGCAGGAAATAACTAATGGAAACTTGCATGTAGGAAGTTTTGAAGAAAAGAAAAAATTTCTTCTTTAAAGACCTTGGAGACGGCGTCAGGATTAATCCTGACGGCGTCGCCAGGTTTGCAACAGGAAAATTCAATT
>BQNB010104653.1:0-21872 GCA_026074375.1 Tanacetum coccineum | reverse complement strand
TGGACAAATTCATAATTGTGTTCATTGACGACATCTTAATCTACTCAAAATCAGAAGAAGAACATGAAGTCCACCTGAAGACGATTCTAAACTTACTCAAGAAGGAGAAGTTATATGCCAAATTTTCAAAGTGCAAATTTTGGTTGAAAGAGGTCCAGTTCCTAGGACATGTGGTCAACCGTGATGGTATCCACGTGGATCCTAGCAAGGTTGAGTCGGTCAAGAATTGGAAGACCCCTGAATCGTCAACTGAAATCCGTTCATTTCTAGGATTGGTGGGTTACTACCGAAGATTTATTGAGAATTTCTCCAAGATTGCCAAACCCCTCACTCTGTTGACTCAAAAGAATAAGATGTATGTATGGGGCGATAAGCAAGATGAAGCTTTCCGCATTCTGAAGGAGAAACTATGCAATGCTACAGTGCTAGCACTCCCCGATGGACCAGACGACTTTGTGGTCTATTGTGATGCATTGAAACAAGGTTTTAGATGCGTGCTGATGTAGCGGGGCAAAGTGATAGTGTATGCGTCAAGACCGTTGAAGACGCATGAGAAAAATTATACCACCCATGACCTGGAATTAGGTGCGATGGTATTCACCCTTAAAATTTGGAGACATTATCTTTATGGGATGACAATTGTTATCTACACTGACCACAAGAGTCTCTAGTACATCTTTGACCAGAAAGATTTGAATATGCGCCAAAGGCGGTGGATATATGAGATCAAATACCACCCGGGTAAGGCGAATGTGGTGGCAGATGCCTTAAGTAGAAAAGAAAGGCTCAAGCCAAGGCGAGTACGTGCTATGAGTATTACTATCTATTTCGGACTTAAGACTAAGATTTTGGAAGCACAGGGTGAAGCTTCCAAGGATCTCAAAGCTCCAGCTGAATGGCTAAGAGGATTAGAAACACACTTTGAGTGACGAGATGATGGTGGAATTTACTTCTTTGATCGTATCTGGATTCCATCAGTTGGTGGCGTAAGGAAATTAATCATGGATGAAGCTCATACTTCTAGATATTCAATACCTTCGGGTGCAGATAAGATGTACCATAATCTGAGAGACTTGTATTGGTGGCCTGGTATGAAGAGAGACATTGCTGAGTACGTTAGCAGGTGTCTTACGTACTCTAAGATTAAGGCCGAACATTAGAAACCCTCAGGATTACTTCAGCAACCAGAAATCCCTGAGTGGAAATGGGAGAAGATAACAATGGACTTAGTCACAAAGTTGCCTAGAAGCAGCAGTGGGTACGATGCGATTTGAGTCATAGTAAATAGATTGACCAAGTCGGCTCACTTCTTACCTATTCGTGAAGATTACAAAATAGAGAAGCTAGCAAGGATTTATATCAACGCGATTGTGGCAAGACATGGCGTGCCGGTGTCAATCATCTCAGACCATGATGGTCAATTCGCGTTACATTATGGCAAGCTCTTCAGAAGGCGTTAGGTACAAAACTACATATGAGTACGACTTACCACCCTAAGATTGATGGTCAGAGTGAGCGTACTATTCAGACGCTGAAGGATATGCTACGAGCTTGTGTTATGGATTTTGGTGGCAGTTGGGATACTCATCTCTTGTTGGTCGAGTTTTCTTATAATAACACTTACCACACGAGCATAAAGTGTGCACCATTCGAGGCTCTGTACGGACGGAAATGTAGATCCCCGGTGATATGGACTGAAGTAGGAGAAAGTCAGCTTATTGGACCAGAAATTGTGCAAGAAACGACAGAAAAGATTATTCAGATTAAAGAAAGATTGAAAATGGTAAGGAGTCGCCAGAAAAGCTATGTTGATAAGAGGCGTAAGCCTCTTGAGTTCAAAGTCGGAGACCGAGTGTTACTTAAGGTATCTCCATGGAAGGGAGTGGTACGATTTGGTAAGAAAGGAAAGCTGACACCATGATATATGGGACCGTTTGAAATAGTAGAGCGTGTTGGAAAGGTAGCTTATCGGCTGAAGTTACCCCAGGAACTAAGCTGTGTCCACGACACGTTTCATGTGTCAAACCTCAAGAAATGTTTGGCTGAGCCAGATGTTCAAGTGCCTTTGGATGAGATCGAGATTGATGAAAATCTGCGTTTTGTCGAAGAGCCTATTGAGATTGTGGATCGAGATGTGAAAAAGCTAAAGCGGAGAAGAATCCCATTAGTCAAAGTTCGTTGGAACTCTCGGCAAGGAGCTGAGTATACCTGGGAGCGTGAGGACCAATTTCAAAAGAAGTATCCGCATCTTTTCTCTGAACCCGTACCTTCCTCAAGTGCCGCAACTTGAGCCTTGAGGACAAGGCTCTTCTAACCGGAGGAGACTGTAACATTCTGTATTTTCAGGTCATTTACGACGTCATATATTTCACTAATTATTTTTTTTCTCGTACGCGTTCGCTTTTAATTTTAATAGTTAAGTTAAATCGCGTAAGCTATAAATCAACAATCAACGTAAACGGACACCAAACGAATTAAAGTTTTCGTCAAACAAGCAATATATTATTTTTACGAAGGTAATAATCAACTTTTTATATTTTATTTTTATTGGTTGTGTAAAACGTTTACGTTTCGCAATTTAATACATTTAGGTATACCCGGAAGCACCAAAACTTTTCTACGCTTTAACAAATACCCACTTTTATACCCAATACATAAAAATTAACTCAAATACTATCATACATATACATAGGGCCGGTTATGGTTGTAGAAAACACAAAGAAATATCTAAATTACAAACATACTTCCTTAATTTAATGTGATGTTCCTTTCTTTTTTAGACAAAGACCATAAGACCCCATGAAACTCTCATCTTGTTCTTTGACTAGTCATTAGGGTATTTAAGGCTTTTTGCTAGTGATAGACACACACACTTCTCATTTTAAAGGTGTAAAACACAAAACTCTCCTCCCTCCTCCTCTCTAGCTCACGACAACCACAGGACCAACACCAAATCCATACTAAATTTTACATATCACATTTACACACATTCCTACTATATATTTAAGATGTTCTTAGGTGTTTATAAGGGTTGGTTTAAGCTTTACAAGAATTAAGACAAGAAAGTTCAAGATATAAGTTCTTAAGAAAGTTAGGGTTTTCATCTCATATCTCAAGCCAAGGGTTTAAATCACAAGGGTGTGATTTATTTCTCATTCACCACTCATCATTACTAAGGTTATCTAAAACCCTAAACACTTCATAATTATCATTTTATGAGTATATTAGTTCTATATGGCAAAATCACCATTAGGATGCTTTTAAACATGTAAAACATATTTTTGCTTGTGATTATAATTTTGTACACTTATTCATGTGTTATGTGGTTGTATATATCATGGAATGATGGAAAAATAAGTATTGTACAATGTTGGTTTAAGTGTAAAAAGTAAATGTATAAACTTGTAATTAAAAGTTACTTAAGAAAGTAATGATATACAAGTATTGCTAAGGACTTGCTAACTTGGACTCATGGACAAAAATATGGACCATGAACTTTATTATGTATATAAGACTTATGATATAAAGTGATGTGGAAGACTTGTGATTAATTATTAAGTTGAAAAGTAAATAAAAACAAAGTTATATAAATAAATACATATTTATTAATAAGGGACTGTTTTAGTTCGATTTCTAAATAGTGGGTTTGATGTTTTTATAAAATAGTACGTCTCATGACGATTCTAAAAAGGTAAGAAACTCGAAAAACCGATTTATAACGAAGGAGATACGACGATTACAAGTTTACGATAATTAATACTTTTATAAAACGTTACTTTTCATCAGGGACTTTATTTTTGGAAAAACATCATAAATAAGTAGAACTTTTAATTACGAGAACGTGCTCGAAAGAATCGCTAAAAACGGAGCTATAACGAATAAGATACGACGTTTTCAGGTTTACGACGATTAGTTTTATAAAAATAATTTTATAAAACTCAATGAACAGTAAAAAGTACTGTTCATCAGAGAGCTCAAAATATGAAAATGTAAAATAATGATATATCTTTCAAATACAAAAACGTGGGCGCAAGAAACATGCAAATGGCAGGGGCTAAAACATAAACGTTATGCACTATATTTCTAACTGTGCACTATTTCCGAGAGTGAATATTTAGGTTCGTTTTAATAAAAAAATTTGCGAAACATTGTAGAATCACTTAAATAATATTTTTACTTATTTTAAACTTTATAAATATTACTTTACAAAAGCGATTAAACCATTAAACGATTATACGAGGTCAAAATACATGATTATTATTTATCAAATATGATTTAAACATTATTTCACAAACACAATTAGATGGTGATGTAGCTATATAGAATTATATTGTGGCATATTTAATCCAAAGTTCTAGTACTTATACACCTAAAAATTAATTTAGTTTGCAATCCGTCATTTCCGTGACGCATTATGCCTGTTATACACAAGATTGTCATTAACTCAAGGTGAGTTCATAGCCCCATTTCTATCTACTTGTTTTACAAACTCTACGGGGTGAAATTACATGCTTGTTTTACTACGGACACAAGTGTTTTAAACTGTATGCTATCCAGATTATTGCCTGAATATTATTGCCTAAGTTACCACATTGCCATCTAAGTCCCTACCATATCATGAACCGTCAATTGCTATTATAGTGAGCGCTAGTGTTGTGGATAGATCTATCGGGACTAACAATCCCCACCTGGAATTTCTGGTCACAAGTTGATCATGGTGCATTTAACATTTAGAGGAACTTGTAGGCTGTTTTGGCAGACACCCTACCTTATTTGGGGCACAGACAGTTAAGGCTTCGGGGTCATGAGCTTAGTGCAATAATACATGTTTTGGACTACTGAATTTGTTTCATAGTCTACCATTACCTAAATCTTGTGGTCCACTCCTTATTTGATAAACCTATGAATTCACTCAACCGTTGTGTTGACCTTTAGCATGTTTAATTTCAGGTCCTAAGGTATAAGCTTGGATGGGAGCCGTGACGGATATCAATGAAAATAGATTCTGTGTTTATTTAAATTCGATGCAACTTTTATCTATAAAAACTCATGTTATCTTTTGGGATTATGAAGCTTTTGCTTAAAAGAACGTATGTAGTATGTTTATGACTCTTTTGATATTTTGGGACCATAACTGAAAACTTTGATATTTTATAATGCATCAAATGTACTTATTTAAAATGTCTCTTTGAAGTCGTTTCCTATATCTTGATTGTTATACTTGACGTAGCACCCCATTGTTACCATTCCGCTACTACCTGATTTTGGGGTATTATAGGTTTTCTGTCTATCACGTGCAGCTTGAATACGTTTCTTGATTTGGATGATCTTTTTTGTAGTTTCGTGAACGATCTTTGGGCCAGTGAGCTGGGTATCTCCAACCTCAGCCCAACAAACATTTTCGCATTTAGTAAGGTTTTGTGCTTTTCTAACTTTATTTACAAGTTTCTACACCAAAGAAACGGATGATCGAGATCACCTCGGCTTGTGGTTAAGTGATTAAAAAGTAGTTGCAGACTACAACTACGGCGTAGTTGGATACCTTGACTACGCCGTAGTTAGGCCAAAGTCCTAAAGTTTTATTTTCAAAACTATAACTACGGCGTAGTTCAACCCCTTAACTACGTCGTAGCTGGTCTAGGAACTTTAAGGCTTATTTTTATTCACATAACTACGGCGTAGTTTCAGCTATGGACTACACCGTAGTTCAAACTTGCAACATTAATTATTTTTCAAAATAATTTGGAAATTCACAAAACCATATACATTTAGTAAATGAACTTTGTGGGTATGTTCGCTGGAAACCCTCACGAGACTTCACTCGTCCACGCATGCCACCGAGTGGTTTAAAAGGCTTGTTGCATACGCTAAATGCAACCGTAATTCCTATAAAAGTGAGTTAGATTTTCCATATTCTGTTTATTTGAACATTTAATGCATTAATTAAGCTCCGGTTATGCAGAGCAATACTCAGGGGAGTCTTCCGTTTTAATTCTACTATTGTTTTAAAAAATTTCATTTTCTTAAATGTACAATAGGGACATTGTACAAACCAAGTAGGGGAATGAGAGTAGAATTACCACTTGACCTATATTTATTTTCGATTTTCTAGTTTATTTTGAAAAATTATGCCATTTTCCAAAAAAAATTTAACATGTTTTTCTTACTAAAACTAGAATAAATCTTTGCCGAGCACAAATTACCCTTTATTTTCATTGGTGAGGTTTACCTGATAATTATGTTTTCATATATTATTACATAAATCCACCAAATATGAGTGATGGTAGTATTTTAAACTTTATAACTTGGCTTGTACATCATTTCGAGACCAAATTGAGTGATAGAGATAGATAGTTCAAGAAGGAAACATTATAGGATTTACACCCAAATTAGCCCATATGTGTATTGTTGTGTGCATCTATCGACTTGTTACACCGACTTGTCGACCCAATGTGTTAAAACCCTCTTTTGCACTCATTTTTAGTGCAAGATACCCTTAGAACAACCTGTTGAGCCATTCCTTGTTTAAAACCCAAATTGTTCATGTTTCGTATCACCATTACACCTTAGCCTAACTTGTAGTCTATAAATTCACCGTTGAGGAGTTACTAGCTGCTTGAAATCCATGGTTCGAATGAATGGGTTCGGGAATCATGCTTATATGGAAGACCTATCATTGAAGACCCCTTGTGTTATTATTACTTTTGATATTTCTTATCTCAAGTGGGGGGATGTGTATCATTGTTATGAGCTACAAAAGCTCTATCCTGTAATGTTATAGTAAAAAAATGTTGTAGTATTTCATTTCACACTTCTGTAGCATGATCTTATTATACTTAGTGTTAGTTATCAAATAAAGCCAACTTATTTCGTCCGATGATTGTTGAAGACTTTAAGTTGGTACGTTTATAAACCAACTACTTCACTAAAGGTTGGGCTAGTATGCGTCTGATTCATCAAATTGTAGAATTTACATCTATATCACCAATGCCAGCCCATTATTAGTGATGATCTTATTTTCAAACTCTGAAGTTCGAGCTAATGGAGGGATAATAGCCAGTGATGACGAGACCGTGAATGTTTGACTATTTGTTTTTTGTTTACTTATTCTAATACCAATTATATGTGTATCCCATGTCTTATCATGCCCTTAATGATTTTAGCTTTTAGCTTGCTCGAGTTAAGGATTTAAGCAATAAAATGTGTCTCGTTTATGGATTTGGACGAGCAGTGGTTTTGTCGCTTTTTCTGGAGCATTGGTATCGGCTAAGATTATTAACCTGTTTAAACCTGTGTGCGTCACCCATGTTGCCTTTAAGATCTATTTAGACTTTAACTCTAGTTGGTGTAGTTTTGTGTACTTTCCAAGCTTATGATAGAATACATGCTATGTGAGTGCTATTGAGTGATCAACCCAAAATGAAACACTTAGACTAGTGAGTGTTGAGTGATTTTGATCCCTTTTTGTGAGGTGTTCAGCTTTAGTATTTCTAGCATAGATAGTTTATAAATTCATATCTCTCGAGTTTAATTGGGGGATATCTTTTTAGAAATTATTCTAACAGGTCTACTTGAGGGCAAGTAGAAGTCAAGTGGGAGATATTTGATAACATCAACTACTCTATACCTTTTTGTATCAAAATCCCTTGTAAAATGTTCATAATTGTTTATTTGTGGTTAGAATATGTACTTAATCATTTTATATTTCGTTTACAGGAAATTATGAACGTTAAAACGGAAAGACTCGGGAATTGGACGAATGAAGAGAACAAATTATTGATGCCAAGACATAACTACATCGTAGTTGCCACATTTAACTACGTCGTAGTTCATATGAAGACCAAACAAGCCTAGAAGAAACTACGGCGTAGTTGCCCCGTTGGGACTACACCGTAGTTATCCTGAGTTACCAAAAAAACACAAGTCTAGTCACAACTACGGCGTAGTTGGCCGCTTTAGCTACACCGTAGTTACATTTAGCCTGCAAAAAGAAAGTCTGCATCGGCAAAACTACGGCGTAGTTCACACCCACAACTACGGCGTAGTTGAGTCGAATATTATAAATAGAGGCCCACTGCTCATTCGTATCATTCATTCACAAGGGAGTTCCAGGGATCTACTAGGGCTTCTAGAGAAAGAAGAATTTGGCTCCATCCATCACTAGTCCAAGGAAGAAATCACTTTTATTAATTTCTTATATTAATCATTCATCACAGACATTGTAAGATTATAATGTTTATTCAATCCAAGAATTATTTCATTATTTCTTATGTTACCTGTAATATGAGTGGCTAAGCACCTTAAGTGCTAGCTTTGTTATGATTTTGATGCTTGTTTTTTGTTGAATTATGATTTTATGGATATCCTTATTGCTTGTTGCATGATCCCCAAGTTTTGGTAGCGTTGAGGGCTAGTGTAAATCCTGTTAGACCTTATAGTAGGCTTACCTGTTGAATTAAGGGTTAACATGGTACTAGGGATAGGTTAACAACTGTCTTTAGTGTAGGGATTGCTCATATCACAGCCTAAAGTATGATAGACACTTATAAAACTTGGGAAATCCTTTTAGGAGGGTTTATAGCTGAGAAGTGGGATTATCGGCATTAGACATGTCTTAAAGATAGTTGGGGTTAATCATTATAGACTGGATACTCATCCTTCGTGACCAACAGGGACTGAGATTATAGGATACATAGGACTGGTTTTGATGCCTAATCGGGTTTGTCGACATTAGAACCACCATAAGCGATAAGTAGACATTGCACTAAGAAACACTATTTTAACTATAACAAAGGAGTAACTAGGCTAGTACGATTTTCTCCTTGATTAATTCTCATATTTTAATTCCGCGTATTAATTACTTTAATTCTGTTAAATCATATTCAAACCATTAAATCTGTGACATATTCAAATTAAAACTAAAACACTTAGCTCTTGGGACGGCCTCAAATTTACCAATCCTGCACTACACACGATCGGGGTCTCTGCCCGTTAGTGCGTTGTAGACCATAGGTAGATGAGTTTTATAAATTTAAAACTTGAATTTTAGTTTAAACTATTTATACGCATCAACATTCCAATAACACATAAAAATTTTAGTTGAAGTAGTCTATAACTTATATATTGACATATGTTCTAAATAGGGCAATAAGTCCTAGTAGAATATTAGTTTCTTACCTTACAGTCAAGAGAAACCTTTAATCATATTGTTATGTGTTGTACCTTGCACACAATAAAGATTTCTCCCACTTGTGCATGGAATAGAAAAACAACACGACGCTCGTTTGTTTATGTGAACAATATGACAATGTCACAAATATTAGCATAACAAGTAGATATAGAACCACATTGTTTAATAAGCAATAGTACACGACTATCCTTAAAACCATGAGTGTTACAGTTGGAAAGTAATGTATTATCTCAAGACAAGTTAGAAATACTCTGGTTTACTAACAAGATAATAAAGCTTTTAGCTCCCACTGAATTAGACAACATTACACGAATGCCTTTTCAGTAATAAATCATAATGCTCCCTCTGGGTTTGACAACATTGCAAGTGTTACATAACCAGTGAAGACAAATAGCGATCTATTCACTTTCCTACTCTCTTTGAAATCCTACTAGCAGCAATGTACTTAGATTTCAAAATCTCTACTATGTAGATGAGGGACTGTCCATCAATGCTATTTATTAACTTGAAGATGGGGCATGCAATTTCCTCTTTAACCGTCCTGCAATTCCACAAGGGTATGTAGCACCTTAATTGGGTTAAAGCAAACAACTAGATAAATTATGCTAGTTTGCCTTTATTACTTTTGCGATAATATTGGTATTTTCTAATCAAGAACTCATAAAGTATCTTGAATCAATACGTTATCATTTGTTAGCTCCATGAACATGTTTTCTAGTTATCCAAATGTATTATATGTTTCAAAGTATTTACCACTGAATAAGAGTGATAAAATCTATATGAAAATATAAGTCGTGCAACCTACTTAATCATGTAAGTTTGCTACGAGTTTGATTAGAATTTGGACAATTCCATTATTCTTATTACAACTTTCTCAAGTAAGTAAAAAGGATAGGAACGAGTCTCACTTTTTCTTACAAGGAAAAGAAGCTCGGTTTGTCTTCTTCAAGAAAAAAACAAACCATCGTTTATGTTTTAATGTTACCACAAATGAAGAACCTATGAAGATGTATTGTGACAATACCAAATACATTACTATATCTAATGAACCAAGAATCACTAAAGGTACTAAGCATTATGGTACCAAAGTTTACCATCTCCGTGAAGTGATCGAATTGGGTGACATTAAACAAGAAAAAGTTCACATAGATGACAACGTAGTTGATCCTTTTACTAAAGCGTTACCTTTCAATAAGCATTCTGAACATACTAAGAATATAGGTCTACTTCCAGCTAATTGTCTCATGTAAATATGTGTTGTGTTAGTATTTGAATAATTGGGATTGTAAGACAGATTTATTTTCTGATGAATAAAGATACTTGATGTTTGTTTTTCAATCATATAATAACTGTTGTCCTATATTTTCATGTTTAATCATTGAATAATTTTATTATTATAAATATGTCCATTGTCGGTTAGCAATATGGGAATATTGTTAAGTTAAGGCAAATGTGAGTGTTGGTTATAGATATTTGAATATGTGGATTGTTCCCGCCAAACTCATATGTTATTCGTAACGGATGCATATTGGACACCCTCAACTTTCGTATATTTACTTTTGGGTTCTTGTCATGAGTAAGATATCGAAAATGGTTAAATAAGTCATCCTTAGACTTGAGATGCAAACAAGTCTTGCATGTGTGGATATCACTTTTTGATTATATGTCAAACGATGTCCTGAACAAAGTAGTTATAAAGACTATTATTGTAAGTGATGTGATGTGAAGCAACATCCACGACACTTGCAGTCAATAAAGAATTTGTTCCTCTACTTGATATGTGCAGAAAGATACCATTGGGCCCTCTCCCGAATTAATCAGATAATTACGTGGCCACGCCCAAAGGGTAATTTAAGATGATTCTTAATTACATTTGGTATATTTAAGTTAACTTCTATAACGAGAAACTAAATAGTTAAACTATATGGAATGAGTTAGGATCCATATCCATGGTTTAACGGTATCTGTAACAAAGGAATGATAATAGCAAGTAATAAACCATTATACTGAGATGTTTCTTCAAACCATAACTCAAGTATTTATGGTAACAATGAAGTGTTGCTAGATGCTTTCCATTGTTAGTATAAAGTAATGTGCTACACTAACTCCCAAGTGGGAGATGTTGGTTTGTGGTTGTTATGTATATCGGGGGCACACACGAATACACAAAGAGTACGTTTATTGTATATTTAATATATGTAACTCGTTTATATTTATTAAATATATAATATGTTTCACGAAATATATTTAACGGATTGTTAGTTTAACCGTTAGACGTTATAACAAATTAATACACGTTAAATAGAAAGAGAATGAACTAGATGTCGAAAGTGAAAAACCTCGTCCTCCTCCCTATAGTGGCAGATTTTGGAAGGGACTAGAAAGGGGGTCTCAGTGTCGTTTTTTTGAAAAATCAAAAAGTAAAGAACAATGACTTGGAGTGGAGAACAAGTTGTAAGATTAGGGTTAAAATGGTATATAAACACCCTCTTGGTGCCAAATATGTTCTAAACCCTTGTTTAGATTATAAACCAAAGCTTGCACAATCAAACAAACCCTAAACCATAATCTTCCATTATTTGCTTTAATACTTGTAAATGGTTAACCAAGGCTTGCAAACACCTTAGTATATCTTAGAAATGCCGTGTGATGGCTTGTATATGTTGAAGAAAAATTTGTATGGATTATGTAAAGGGGTGTTTTGTTGCCGTGAGCTAGAGAGGATGAGGGAGAAGAGATTTTGTGAACTTTCACCTTAGAAATGAAGAGTGTGTGTTCTTTCTTACTAGCTACTTTCCTTATATATACTTCTTAGACTTAGATGAGATCAAGACTAGACTCATAAAAACACCATAAGGGTTTTTAGAGAAGTACTTGGTCCTTGTGATTAATGTTGTGTTTTTATGTTTCCAAAAGAGGACATCATCCCATAGATTTAAGGAGGTGTGTTGCTAGATATTTCTTGAAGGAAAATGAAAGTATACTTGTAAATGTGAAAGTATAAAGTGCAAGTATCACTTTGATTTATTTGTTGTAAGTTAAAAGTAAAGTATAAGACTTGTAAGGTTTATGTTAGTTATTTCCTAGTAATTGGGGCGTCCCATTATATGTATAAGGGTAATGTTTTATAAACTTTGGTCATTAGAAATAAAAGTTGTTATTTGTTGAAGCGTAGATTTATTTTTGTGGTTCCGGGAATACTTAAACGTAATTTATCGCGAAACGTAAACGTTTTACGTAACCGATAAAAATAAAACATAATAAGTTAATTATTACTTTAGTAATAATAATATAATGATTGTTTGACGTAAACTTTAATTCGTTTGGTGTCCGTTTACGTTAATTGTTGATTTTTAGTTTACGCGATTTTACTATATAATAAGAATTAAAAGTAAACGCGTACGAAAAAAAATAATTAGTAAAATAGATGACGTCGTAAATGACCTGAAAATACGGAATGTTACAGTCTCCTCCGGTTAGAAGAGCCTTGTCCTCAAGGCTCAAGTTGCGGCACTTGAGGAAGGTACGGGTTCAGAGAAAAGATGCGGATACTTCTTTTGAAATTGGTCCTCACGCTCCCAGGTATACTCAGCTCCTTGCCGAGAGTTCCAACGAACTTTGACTAATGGGATTCTTCTCCGCTTTAGCTTTTTCACATCTCGATCCACAATCTCAATAGGCTCTTCGACAAAACGCAGATTTTCATCAATCTCGATCTCATCCAAAGGCACCTGAACATCTGGCTCAGCCAAGCATTTCTTGAGGTTCGACACATGAAACGTGTCGTGGACACAGCTTAGCTCCTGGGGTAACTTCAGCCGATAAGCCACCGGTCCAACACGCTCCACGATTTCAAATGGTCCCACATATCGTGGTGCTAGCTTTCCTTTCTTACCAAATCGTACCACTCCCTTCCATGGAGATACCTTAAGTAACACTCGGTCTCCAACTTGGAATTCAAGAGGTTTACGCCTCTTATCAGCATAGCTTTTCTGGCGACTCCTAGCCGTCTTCAATCTTTCCTTAATTTGAACAATCTTTTCAGTCGTTTCTTGCACAATTTCTGGTCCAATAAGCTGACTTTCTCCAACTTCAGTCCATATCACGGGGGATCTACATTTCCGCCCGTACAGAGCCTCGAATGGTGCGCACTTAATGCTTGTGTGGTAACTGTTATTATAGGAAAACTCAATCAATGGAAGATGAGTATCCCAACTGCCACCAAAATCCATAACACAAGCTCGAAGCATATCCTCCAGCGTCTGAATAGTACGCTCACTCTGACCGTCGGTCTGAGGGTGGTAAGCCGTACTCATGTCTAGTCTCGTACCCAACGCTTCCTGAAAAGCTTGCCATAAGTGTGACGTGAATCGACCATCACGGTCTGAAATGATTGACACCGGCACACCATGTCTCGCTACAATCTCATTGGTATAAATCTTTGCTAATTTCTCCGTCTTGTAGTCTTCACGAATAGGTAAGAAGTGAGCCGACTTGGTCAATCTATCCACAACGACCCAAATCGTATCATGCCCACTGCTACTTTTAGGCAACTTTGTGACAAAGTCCATTGTTATCTTTTCCCATTTCCACTCAGGAATTTCTGGTTGCTGAAGAAATCCTGAGGGTTTCTGATGTTCGGCTTTAATCTTAGAACACGTAAGACATCTGCTAACGTACTCAGCAATGTCTCTCTTCATACCAGGCCACCAATACAAGTCTCTCAGATCATAGTACATCTTATCCGCACCCGGATGTACTGAATATCTAGAAGTATGAGCTTCATCCATGATCAATTTCCTTACACCACCAACTGATGGAATCCAGATACGATCAAAGAAAGTAAATTTCCACCATTATCTCGTTGCTCAAAGTGTCTTTCTAATCCTCTTAGCCATTCAGTTGGGGCTTTGAGATCCTTGGAAGCTTCGCTCTGCGCTTCCAAAATCTTAGTCTTAAGTCCAGAATGAATAGTAATACTCATAGCACGTACTCGTCTTGGCTTGAGTCTTTCTTTTCTGCTCAAGGCATCTGCCACCACGTTCGCCTTGCCGAGTGTATTGGACTCGACTCGTAGTCACTGAGTAGCTCGATCCACCGCCTTTGGCGCATATTTAAATCTTCGTGTCAAATATGTACTGGGGGGGGGGGGGGGGGGGGGGGGGAGACTCTGGTGTCAGTGTAGATAAATACTTTCAGTCCCATAAAGATAATTGTACCAGATTTTTAAGAGGGCGAACACCACCGCACCCAATTCTAAGGTCGTGGGTGGTAAATTTTCTCATGCTTCTTCAACTGTCTTGACGCATATGCTATCACCTTGCCCCGTTCATCAGCACGTACCCAAAACCTTGTTTTATGCATCACAATAGACCACAAAGTCGTCAGGTCCATCGGGGAGTGCTAACACAGAGCATGCATAGTTTCTCCTTCAGAATTTGAAACTTCATCTGTGCTTTTCGCCCACACATACGTCTTATTCTTTTGAGTCAACAGGGTGAGGGGCTTTGCGATCTTGGAGAAATTCTCAATAAACCTTCGGTAGTAACCCGCCAATCCTAGAAATGAACGGATTTCAGTTGACGATTCAGGAGTCTTCCAGTTCTTGACCGACTCAACCTTGCTAGGATCCACGTGGATACCGTCACGGTTGACCACATGTCCTAGGAACTGTACTTCTTGTAACCAAAATTCGCACTTTGAAAATTTGGCGTACAACTTCTCCTTCTGAAGTAAGTTTAAAATCGTCTTAGGTGGCTCATGTTCTTCTTCTGACTTTTGAGTAGATAAGATGTCGTCAATGAACACAATTACAAATTTGTCCAAATACGGCTTACAGACGCGGTTCATTAAGTCCATAAATATTGCTGGCGCGTTTGTCAGTCCAAATGGCATGACTGTGAACTCAAAGTGCCCATATCGGGGAGGGGGGGGGTTCTAACGCCGGTTCATCGATATATCCATCCTCTCGGACATCTCAACTGATAAATCCTGACGAAGATCTATCTTTGAGAAACAACATGCACCTTGTAATTGGTCAAACAAGTCATCAATTCTGGGGAGAGGGTAACGGTTCTTTATAGTTAACTTGTTTAGCTCCCTGTAGTCAATACACATTCTCATCGAACCGTCTTTCTTCTTGACAAAGAGCACAGGTGCTCCCCATGGTGAGTGACTTGGTCGAATAAAACCCTTTTCTTGAAGTTCTTTAAGCTGGTCGACAATTCTAACATTTCTAAAAGGGGCTAACCAGTATGTAGGATCTAACAACTGTGATGCGCCTGGTAATCAGATCAATGCGAAATTCTATCTCTCGCACAAGAGGTAAACCTAACAGATCGTCTGGAAATACCTCAGGGAAGTCTCGGACAACACGTATGTCATCAAGCTTTTTCTCATCAGCCTTGATACATGCAAGTGAACGAAGATCCTTTTCCGGCCTCTCGCCTTGAACTTCAAGAATCTTGCCATTCGGAAAAGGAATACGGACAATCTTCTCAAACATCGATGAGAGCTCGGTGGATATGCCAACAATCATTCAATGAATAAAGCAAAGCTTCCTAGCCGGTTGGCAACCAGTAATTTTGTGACACTGTTGATTTAACAAGACTAAGGTGCAACTACGTAAAATGGTATTGGTGCTAACAACTTTTCCGTCTGCTAACTCTACTTCGTAGCTAGTGTTTAGAGTGGCAGGGGTAATATTAATAAAATGTGTAAACGCAGAAGATACAAAACTCTTCTCAGCACCTGAATCAAAGAGAATACAAGCGTAGTGATCATTAAGAAGAAACGTACCCGTGACCACACTCCAGAATTCTGCTATGGATTTTTCCACCACCACGAAGCTCTCCCACGAGCTCCTATCATTTTTGCTGGTTCCCTGCGTTTCGGACATATTATCTTTTGAAATGTCCTTTCCTCCATACACCCGAAACATATCACATTTGCAGGGAGTCATTACCTTGCACCTGATGCCAAACTCTACAATCCTTCTCCAGTGCCCAAAATCTTTGGCATCTCCGACCAGCTTGAGACACGGTCATGATGATGTAAGTTGCACCGATTACATTTTGGTAAATTTCCAGCATAAATCTTTCCTCCAGCTGGGGCTGCAGCATATGCCCTGACATTTTCCTGTCTCCTGTTTTGTTGCTGGTGATGATTGTTGTTTCGGTTGTGGTTATTGTTGTTGTTGTGGTTATTGTTGCTGTTGTGGTTGTTGTTGTAGTTATGGTTATTGTTATTGTTGTTTCTCTGGTTGTCTTCCCAATTCCTTTTATTGATTTTACCCCATTCTTGGCAGGGGCTACCCTGAACTGCTTGCTCGACCAGTTCACGAGCCATGATTTGATTGCTCGTGCAAGGTCGCAGGCTTTGAGAAGTGAGTTTCCCTTTGATCTTCAGGAAACCCACGAATATACCTTTCAATCTTCTTCTTTCAGTAAGGCACAATTCATGACACATCAAGGCCAGTTCGTGGAAACGATTGTTGTAAGCTTCAATATCATCTCCTTTCAGAGTCAGAGTCCAAAGCTCTTGTTCCGATCTTGTGATATCATGTATGCTGGTCAGTATTCAGTGGTCATCATAGCTTTCAGTTGCTTCCAGGGATCTGATTAGCATTAAGCCCCCCCAGCAAGTCCTACAGTCTAACATTTTCCCCGTTCCCCAGGTCTAGAGCACGACCTCGAACGTGCACAATAGCAAACTTTACTTGTCATCTCAGGCACATTTGCAATTTCAACACTGCCCATCTTTTATCCGAACCAACGTTTCAGTCTGACTACACCTTCAGTCCCGTTGAAAGAGTGAGGTTTGCCATTCGTAAATGTCTTATACGAACATCCATGCATCTCTGGTTACAACAGTCCTCCAGAAGTTGTTGATCCGCGGATCCACCAGTTTATTGTTGTGAAGTCACTCTAGTCTTTTCATATTTTTCATGGCTTTGGCACCACGCTTATTCCACTATCTCCTAACAGATTCTTCTTAAATCTCCTGGGCGGACATGATCCTGGCAACACAAGTACACATTCATTGAAATTTGTAAAAGTATGGCAGAGTTAATGGCACCTTGGTAAATAATGGAGAATGATTATAGTAATTTTTAATTAATCAGATATCGATATATATAATTGATCGATAGAAATAGATATTGATAATGAACAAAGATAGACGAAAGAGATAGAATTTAAACCAAGTATTAAGATATTAAGATTTAAATATAATAATGCAATAATGATAATCAAAAAAGTAAGTAAGGATCAGGGAATACGCGCGCGTGGATATCGGACAGTGATGAAGGATTCTGTATTTTAAATGAAGGAAAAGAGGAGAAAAAGAAAATCTTTAAACTTTGTGGTTATAGACTAGGTTTTGAAAATGACCCAGTTCCCTATAACCTTGGCTCTGGTACCATCTGTAACACCCCCAAAATCAGGTAGCAGCGGAATGGTAACATTGGGGTGCTACTTCAAAGTACAACAATCAAGATATAGGAAACGACCATAAAAGGACGTTTAAGACAAGATTTCATTTGATGCCATAGTAAAATATCAGAGTTAATACATTAGGTCCCATAAGTTTTAAAAGTCATAAACCTTCTTAATTAAACAAAGCTTCATAGTACCAAAAGATGACTTAAGTTTTTAAAGATAATAAAAGTTGCAATAAACTTTAGATAAAACACAGAATCCGTCTTCATTGATATCCGCCACGGCTCCCGTCCAATCTTCATACTCTAGGACCTGAAATTACATGCTAAAAGTCAACACAAAGGTTGAGTGAAATCATAGGTTTATCAGTAAAAAGGGTGGACCACAAGATCGAAGTAATAGTAGACTCTGAAACACATTCAGAAGTCCAAAATTATTATTGCACTAAGCTCATGACACCGAAGCCTTAACTAGATTTGTGCCCCAATCAAATATAGGATGCCTTGCCACAACCTAACATCCTTCAATGTTAAATGCACCGATCAAACAGTGGACCAAGTAAAGGTGGTGGTTTGTTAGTCCCGATAGATCTATCCATAACACCACACTCACTATATAGCAATTAACGGTTTCATGATAATAGGACTTCACGACAATAAGGTAACTTAGGCCTTAATAATCAGGCAGTAATCTGGATAGCAATACACTTTTAAAAAACACTTGTGTCCTAGGAAAAAAAGAAAAATAAATAAACAAAAAAAAGATAGTAAAACGAGCAATGTAATTCACCCCGTGGATTTTGTAAAACAATTGTCGAAAAGGGGCTATGAACTCACCTTGAGTGAATGGAAATCAACAAGTATTCAAGATAGAAAATGCGTCCATGGAAATGACGAGAATGCAACCTAAACCATATAGGTCTTATTAAGTACCAAGGTACTTGAATCCTAACTTATTTTGTTTATCTCGTACTATCGTTCGGGTTATCATCAATTAAAAGGTCAAGACATGACGTTTTCGAGTTAGTTAGGACACTTTAAATCGTAAATCCAACAACTCGTCGAAACGCTATCCGAAGAGGCCTCATTATGAAACTCCCTAGTAATATAGTACTTTGATAACCACATAACATTCTATATAGCTCAATCACCAATCTAATGTTTTGAAAATATTGTGGTTTAACAGTTAAAACTTTTATAATAATCGTTTTAGTAAAACTGGCGTAACTTCCGCGTTTTTTAAACTCCGATTCTCGCGTTTTTCTTATGCCCATCTTTATCGTATCAAAGACGAGTTATCATAATGAAATTTTTTGAATTCGGACCTTACTTGTGAACAGTAACTTTTACTGTTCACATCAGACGTGAGTTTTATAAAAATCGTATTTGTCGTCGTAAAACCGTAAATGTCATATTTTATTCGTTATAGCTTCGTTTTTAATGATTCTTTCGAGGAAGGTTCTTCGTATTTGAAAGTTTCTATATTTTTTTAATGAGGTTTACAAAAATATAACTTTTCTGTCATGAATAGTAACTTTTATAAAAAATATTTTAAAAAAGTATTAATTGTCGTAAACCGCAAATTTATAACTCGATCGTTATAAATTGAAAATTACGATTACATATCATTTTGGAATCCTAAAAATATGTATTATTTATAAAAAATACTAACCCTTGCTGTATGAAATGTTTTATAAAAATGTTTTATATAAAAATTTATTACGACTTCGTTTAATTAACGTATAACTTGTTTTTAACGTAACTTTTTCGTTATTAATCCGTTTAACAAGTTTCTTACCTTTTCGGAATCGTCATGAAATGTATTATCTTATAAAAATATAAAATGAGTATGTCAAATTTCGTATTTGGGACAGAATGTTTATGCTTGTTTGATAAGTCCTATTTTGATCTTTTCTATATACTTTTATTACTTTATTATTTTTGACCACAAGTCTTATATATCATATTATATATAATCATACATATATGATTGGAGTCCTATGTCAAAAGAGTCCCATAATGTGTCCAAGTTACCAGGTTAACTAATTTATGAATAATACTTAAGAATCTCATAACTTTACTTAAGAAATCTCCAATTTTACTAGTTTTTGTAATTAAATCATTTTACACATAACCAAATTGTATCAATGTTATTCTTCCATATGAACTTATTTTAGTGTTCTATTAACATGATTAAAAGTCCATAATCAATATTAACATGTCTTATGTATTTCTTTAAGTTGAAACATATTATGAAGTTATGAAAACCCTAATTAATCCATAATCATGTTTACACCAAAACAATATGATACAACATTTTCTCATCCTTTTTAACATAATGTAAGTATTAACACAACATATGTATAAGTAATCCATGTGGTCATTTCAAGTATATACTTCATTTTCATGATTAAAACCTAAATGGTGATATAAGCTAAATAGAAATATCATATGCATAATAATGAAAGTTATAGCAACATAAAGAGTTTAAATGGACCTTAAGAAGAATGATGATGATGATGTACAAGTACTAAACCCTTGTTTAGCCACAAAAACCAAACTTGCACTTAATAAACCCTTAGCTTCCTTAACTAAACCCTAGCTTCCTTTTTCTTGATTATAACTTGGAAATGGTTAACCAATGCTTGCAAATGTCTTAGTACATCTTAGGATATGTGTAAATAGAAGTGTAAGGGGTGTAGAAAATTTTGTATGGATTTGGTTGGGAGGTGTTTTATGTGCCGTGCAAGGATCGGATGCAAAAGAGAGGTTTTAGGTTGATTCTTTCTAAGTTGTTGGAGATGATATGTGTTTCCTTATCAATGTATAAGTAATAAACTAGTTAGACTAGTCAAGGAGACATAAGGGGTGTCCTAGGGATGGCCTTAGTCTTAGTCATGGGTCAAGGGATGGTAGGGATGGGGTATGTCCTCAAATAGTTGAGAACATCCCATGAAAACATGGAAATGTGTTCTCAACTTGTATCTTTTTGTTCTTTTCTCTATGAATCCGGTTTTAGATGTATAAGTATGATAATATTGAGTAAATTTTAGGTATTGGGTATAAACGTGGGTATTTGTTGAAGCGTAGAAAAGTTTTCGTGGTTCCGGGAGTGCCTAAACGCAATTTATCGCGAAACGTATACACTTAACGTATCCGATAAAAATAAAATGAACAAAGTTAATAATTAATCCTTAAAATATTATAAATAACCCTTGCTTAATGTAAACATTTAATTGTTTGATACCCGTTTACATTGAACGCTAATTTTTGGCGTACGCGATTTAACGTATCGATTAAAATTAAAAGCGAACGCGTATGGAAAAAAAAATATAGTGAATTTAAATAGCATTGTAAATGACCTGAAAATACGGAATGTTACAGTCCTTCCCCGTTAAATGAGCCTTGTCCTCAAGGCTCAAGTTGGGACATTTGACGAAGGTACGGGTTCGGAGAAAAGATGCGGATATTTCATCCGGAATTGGTCTTCATGTTCCCAGGTATACTCAGCTCCTTGCCGAGAGTTCCAACGAACTTTGACCAATGGGATTCTTCTTCGCTTTAGCTTCTTCACATCCCGCTCTACGATCTCAATAGGCTCTTCGACAAATCGCAGATTTTCATCAATCTCGATCTCATCCAAAGGCACCTGAACATCTGGCTCAGCCAAGCATTTCTTGAGGTTCGACACATGAAACGTGTCGTGGACACAGCTTAGCTCCTGGGGTAACTTCAGCCGATAAGCCACCGGTCCAACACATTCCACGATTTCAAATGGTCCCACATATCGTGGTGCTAGCTTTCCTTTCTTACCAAATCGTACCACTCCCTTCCATGGAGATACCTTAAGTAACACTCGGTCTCCAACTTGGAATTCAAGAGGTTTACGCCTCTTATCAGCATAGCTTTTCTGGCGACTTCTTGCCGTTTTCAATCTTTCCTTAATTTGAACAATCTTTTCAGTCGTTTCTTGCATAATTTCTGGTCCAATAAGCTGACTTTCTCCAACTTCAGTCCATATCACGGGGGATCTACATTTCTGCCCATACAGAGCCTCGAATGGTGCACACTTAATGCTTGTGTGGTAACTGTTATTATAGGAAAACTCAATCAATTAAAGATGAGTATCCCAACTACCACCAAAATCCATAACACAAGCTCGAAGCATATCCCCTAGCATCTGAATAGTACGCTCACTCTAACCGTCGGTCTGAGAGTGGTAAGTCGTACTCATGTCTAGTCTCG
>BQNB010104652.1:0-23771 GCA_026074375.1 Tanacetum coccineum | reverse complement strand
CGTCTCTTATTTCTTTGTAATTTCTAGCTCCTTGCTAGTTTTTCTTAATAAAAGTCGTCGTTCAAAAAAAAAAAAAAAAAACTCCCTGTGTTTGTTTTCTTTATTTTTTACTAATTCATGTTTAAATAACAAATAATAGAGACTCTCATTTCCATCACTTTGAAAAGTCATTAACTCTCAATTAAGTAGAAAACAAACAAATTCTTGCATGACTTTATGAATTACGTTTTTTTACCGAATAACTTACTGTTCAGATTTCTACCCAAACTAACAACTTATTGGCTACTAATCAATGAACAATGCACGTTTTAACACCAAATTAAGGGACAACCTAATTCAGCATCATCCATCTTATTCAGCAAATCAGGGTAAGATATAGGTTATGTAAATAGTAAAATTTCAAAAGCTTTTCACAATGTAACACAACAGCACCAACATTCAATAAGGTTAAAACAAAAAGTAACAAAAACCCCGTGTGCAAGTTTGCTAAGAACACAAAAAAGTTAGGCAAGTTGTGGGTAACAAACAAAGTGGTGATGAAAGAAAGAAAGAAAATGGCCTACATCTAATGATTACAAAAGGTTGAACAAGATAAGGAAGTCTTTTCACAATTGAAAATGAAAGTAGCCTAGAATTCTACTATCATTTTATTTTAACATAAACAAGAGATCTACAATGCATATTACGGACTAAACACTAATACCAGCCACAAGTATTCTGAACACTTTGACAATTGACATTACAAACGATAAAAAGAGATGCAGTACACAAACGATGCACCCCACGGAATTAGTGGAGTGGTGAGGTTCAGCTAAGCTATGTGTTATGAATAACAACCAATAGACTACAGAACACGGTTGAGGCTATAGAATAGCAAATATCATCACTAGAAGTTGACACTTGACACTAGGGCCGAGCATAACGGACCACGGACCGGACCGAACCGAGAACCGGACCGAACCTATTTCTGTCCGATCCTCGGTCCGCACTTTACCTCATATTCGGTCCTCGGTCCGGTTTGGGCTAGATCGGTCTCGGTCCGGTCCGGGTTGTGGACCGTGATCGCTTGACACAATAACAGATAAAAAGATAACAGATTAGGTGACCAAAACATTATAAGCCCGACCGTAAAATCATTGAAAACCCGACAAACTATTTTAGCCGTTGATTCCTAATCAAGAGAACCCTTTGGTGTGGAAACGGCATTCTTTGGTTAAGCACTAAACATGAAATTTAGGTGTCGCTCCAACATACGGCTTAATTATACATGATTAATCAAAAGGATTTATGTGCGATTGTAGATATCAATATACATTACTACGAAATATTAGACGAAATTTAACTTATTAAAATTAGCCTAGCCAATGACTTTACTTTTGATCATATTCGATTAGACAACCTATTTATTTAAAATATTTGTATGCGGATAACTAATCTGAATCATGAAAAACCCGAAAAAACCACCCTGAAAAATCGAATTTAGTAACATCTCTACAAAAATTCGGGCATATCCTTGTTCGAATTCCTAGGTCCGCCACTAGAAATTGGACATTGCAACTCTAGTGGAGTGCACATCTATGGCTATGGGTGATTAATCACCCGGACACATTGATATCTACAATCGCACATAAATTCAGATTTCCTCCTAGTGCGAAGCCGTGAGTTATAAGGGTTTCCCTTCGACGGTCTCTTCTAGTGGTTCGGGTCCTGGGCCTGCCCGTTTGGATGGTTTAACTCGGGGGTCGGATTTCAAGTGTAATGCCGTTCTAAAAAAAGAAAAACTAATGTTATGCTAACTAACAACGGATAAAACACAACTTATTTCACATTCTAAAGTCCTAATAAAGAGGAAATGAAATATGAAAAGTCTTATTTTACGAAACATGCAATTTTTTGGCAAATTATAAGAGACAATATATGCAATTTACTCTAATTTAAATATTCATTGTTTACAGATTTATTCACTTGTTTTGGTAGTTAGGAAACAAAACAAAGACCTCAAAGTACAATCAGTTGATCCTTTTAACCGTGAAGTGGATGCACATATTGTCATAAGTCTACCCGAAGCTATATATCGTCATCGGCTCGATGTCACCAATATAAAATTGGTGATCTTAGACGATATACGACATGTGACTTCTCTTTCTCTCGCTTTTCATTCCTTTAGCTATATAAGTTGCACCATTCCCGTAATATATCCCGTTTCTTGGTTTTGGAGCAAGATTCACATAAAAGTAACATTGTTGCTGCTATTATCGGGAGCATGACACCAAAGCAATGTCAAGATTTTGTTATAAAGCAACCAGATAATGTATACCAGGTGTTGCTATTCTACGCCTCATTCATAGGAGAAGCTTCATAATCGAGCTTCTACCGCCTTATGCCAATGAGCTTCTCATGCTGCCACCGTTAGAATACAACAACAAAGATCTTGACTCTTTGCCACAAGGTCACCTAAACTTTCTGTTCGTCAATGAAGAGGAGATGTGTGTATTCAAAAGCAAAATGTTAAAATTCCCCGTCAATGATTATGAAGACGATAAGGTTTCCGCTTAGATCATGAAGGCTGCATTTGCGGATCAACAAGTTGTTATAATTGGTTGAATTGACCACCTCTTAGAAGCAACACTTGAAAAAGAAATTTGATGAATCTATATTGTTCGCACAACCACTATCACCAATATGAAGATAGAGAAAAGTGAGTTCCGACTCTCTGCTCACTTTTATAGACTTCAGAAAACTCGGTGCTAATAACTATTTGTCCCATCTTCCCTCCTGGATGCATTGACAACTCTAAGGTACTCTTTACTACGAAGTATATTGTTTTCTAATAATAGTGAATAAGCCCGCGTATTAGAGCTCCAGCTCGTATTCATTTAGTAATTCTACCCCTTCTTCATTCTTGGAATATCTTCTAAGATCTTCCTATGATTTTCGATGGACCATACTTACATGAAAAAAAATCATTATTAGTAAGCATATTATAGTTAGAAAATATAAATATCATTATTATTAGAAAACAATATACTTGTATTAAAGAGTACCCAAGAGTTGTCAAAGCATCCAGGAGGGGAGACAGGGACAAATGTTACTAGCACCCGAGTTTTCTGAAGTCTAAAAGAGAGAAGAGAGTCGGACTCACTTTTCTTCATCTTGAGTGATTGTGGTTGGGCAACAACTATATGAAATTCATCAAATTTTCTTTCAAGACATTGCTTCAAAAGGGTGATATCAGTAGTTCGATCAACATATATAACAACTTGTTGATGCGCGAATGCAGCCTTCATGAGAAACCTAATCTTCTTCATAATCACTAACGGGAAATTTTAACATTTTGCTTTTGAATACACACATCTCCTCTTCATTGACGAACAAAAAGTTGAGGTGACCTTGTGGCAAAGAGTCGAGATCTTTGTTGTTGTATTCTAACGGTGGCAACATGAGAAGCTCATTGGCATAAGGCGGTAGAAGCTCGGTTACGAAGCTTCTCAAATTGTCTGTCAATGAGGCGGTGTAGAATAGCAACACATGGTATACATTATCCGGTTGCTTTATAACAAAATCTTGGCATTGCTTTGGTGCCATGCTCCCGATAATAGCATCAATGTTACTTTTATGTGAATCCTGCTCCAACACCAACAAATGGCATATATTAAGGGTAATGGTTGCGAAAACTGATATAATAAAGGAATGAAAAAAGCCACAGAAAAGGGATAAGTCACCTGTTGGATTCATATAATTTGGTATCGTCTAAATCACCATTTTTAATAATTGGTGAAGATCGCAGCCGATACGTATATATAAGCTTCCGGAGGATGTACCCTATGACAATATGTGCATCCACTTCACGGGTAAAAGGATCAACTGATTGTACTTTGAGGTCTTTGCAGTGTTTCCCAACCGCCAAAACAAGTGAATGAATCTGCAAACAATGAATATTCAAATTATATAACAACTAGCATAAAGCTCTCAAACTTTAAAAGCTTTTACAGAGCATAAAAAATACCTCAGACATAGCATCAAAGTTCGATAAAACAAAAAAAAAAATGGACATCACAAGGACGTTTGTGGAGTGCAACCCTAATCGAAAATTTCACCATATATCCAACATAGCAAGCACAAAGCAAAGTCTAATGCCAGAACCTAAACGGGCTTGTGCCATCAGGTGTCGATAGGGCTTTGGTGCACGGAGTTTGAAGTCGTCTGATAGAGTTTGAATAACCACAGTTGAGAGATGCAATTCTTTAAAACTGTGAGGATATGAATAGTTATCATTGGTAGCCTGCAGGATAAAATTAATTAGTACTGATCATGGGAGTATTTAAAAAGAAATCATCATCTTAAGCTAAAAAGAACTAATAAAATTTCGGATTTGCTGTGGCCTTATTGAAAAGTAAAGCAAGATAGGAGAAAGTTGACCTTGAGAAGAAATAAAAAAGTTGTCGTACTTCTATTTATCACTACTCTGGAATGAAAAATAATACAGTGCAAACAGTTAATGTTCATGTCTTAATCCGCCTAGAACCAGGGCAACACTCTCAACGTTCGTTTTCAAAGCTGATCTACTTGGTTGTATCTCCATACACCGTCCTCGTCGTTAGCATTGACACGGTCTCCTTGTAGCTGAGTGTGAATGTGTGTTTTTAGCAGTGAGAAAACGATAGGGAGATTTGTAAGCAAGGCAGGTGTTGTGGGTAGTTTTTTATAATGTAGTACGAGTAGTAAAACACATGCAAGTGAGGCGGCTGGAGGCATGCGCTTCTTATATACAGTAGATAAATTAAACCCAACACCTACCGACTGTGCAAGATAGTGGAATTCTTCATAAAGTTATGATTTAAAGCGTGAAAGCAATTGAAATATCGTCACACTAGGTACTAGTACATATAATTACACATGAGGCCTGAAGACTAGACATATCATAACACAAAAAGCTATTCAGAACGTAGCAAGTTGTAATTTGTGACTAGAATGATAAATGTAGGAGTAAACTACATCGTTGGTCCTTGTGGTTTGCATTGACCAGCGTCTCTAGTCCCTTGACCAAAAAAGTTGCACCATCCGTCTTTAAGTGGTAAACGTTTTCCGCCGTTAGTCCCTTAAGGGTCACTATCCGACCGCAAACGTTTTCCGTCGTTAGTCCCTTAAGGGACTAACCGAAAAAAGTTTACCAATAAGGACGGATGTGCTACTTTTTTGGTCAGGACTAAGGACGCTGGTCAACGCAAACCCACAAGGACCTAACAGTGTATTTACTCTAAATGGAGTTAATTTGTTTTCTAAGTAAACAACACCAGTGGTCTTGTGGTTGTGTTGACCAACACCGGCCGTGACCCTTGACCAAACTAATTAGCACCGTTGGACCTTAAGTGGAAACGTTTAGGCGTGGCGGTACCCCTCATTTTTTGTGGGTCCATAAACGCTAGTTAAGTTTATTAACTGACAAGGTATTATCGTCTTTTCCCCCCACGTGATACCATTTATTAAAGAGTATAAACTACACCAGTGGTCCTTTGTGGTTTTTTAAAAAGTTCAAATTTGGATAAATTTTTTTTTAATCTTAGAAAAAAAGTTACGGAAATATGAAAAAACAAATTCAAATATTTGGAAAAAAATTCGAAATTTGAAAAAAGATGATTTTTTTTCAAAGGCGAAAATATTTTCGACAAAATTAGAATAAAATAATTTATGAAATTTGAAAAATTAATATTTTTGAAAATTAAAAAAAGTTTGAAAGTTTGAAAAAAATATTGGAAATTTGGAAAAAATGTTCGAAAATATAAAAAACAAAATGGGAAATTTGTAAAAAAAATCGATATTTTTTCAAATCGAAAATATAAAAAAGTTCGAAAATATAAAAAAATATTGGAAACTTGAAAAAACATCGATATTAGTTTGGTCAAAGGACTACCGGTGTTGGTCAACGCAAACCACAAAGACCACTGGTGTAGTTTAGTCTTTGTTTCTTCTTCTAACACTATCTAAGTTGTCATTTTCGCTTTTTTGTTTTCATGAACTATGTTGAAAGCTTGTTTCTTATAAGTGTAATATGTAAAAAGAAACTAGATAGATAACACGTGTATGTTCCTTAGATTTTTCGGGTTATTATACTTGCGAAAATAAGAAAGATAAATGCATTTGGTCTGGTACTACAAATGTATAAACGAAAAGAAATTATAAGTTTTGTTTCCGGATTTTTCGGGTCATCCCGAAACCAAAAAGAATTAAAAATTCGGTGTTTGATGCGATTTTATATTTTGTCTGAAAAAAAAATCCTAACTCGAACCAATGAACACTCCTAAGATTGGGTTTAATTAACTCACTTATTACTCAAACCGGATCTTAAATAAGTTTCTATCAATTAAAAAAGTACTCTAGTGCTTAATACAAAGTTTATAAACATTAATCTGAATAAGCGATTTTTTGGTGGCTAGCGAGAGCATTGCGGGTTTTCCAGCGCGGTAAAAAGAGAAAAACTTTTGTAAATGCGAAATTCACCAGAATGAGAACTGTTGTGCTTCGTTAGCCGGCAATCAATCATTAGAAGTAAAGAACAGAAAAACACAAATTTCACATGAAAAAACAATTAAAAGCATAGACTAAGAAGAGAGGAAGAAAAAAAAAATGAGTAGCCTTTTTTGTTATCTATCTATCTATACTACTATATAAAGCAAAATTATAATGTGGACTGCATTAAAATGAAGTGATAAGGAGGTGCAATCTACCATATCATTCTCATTTTAAAGAATCCACATATCATAAAGTGTGATCATGTGTATTTTCCCTTAATGTATTAAAATTCACTCTTTATTTTCGATTGAAATATCATTTTATAAATTTTAATTATTATTATGAACGTAATTTTCATCAATATTTTTTAAAATTTTATGCTCTTTCATTCAACATTCATTTTGATATATTTTTATAATTTTTTGTTTTTTACATTTTTAGCGGGTTTATTTTATGTTGATTTGTATTTTTTACAACTTTAACTTTAATTAAATATGAACTTGATACGTTAAAACTATATATTTTCGGAGAGAGTTGTCTTTTTACATGCGAGAATGATGATGTTAATATGGTATTGCGGGAAAGCTACGGGAAACTCAAACGAACACATACAACGAACACATACATTCAAAGTGTTGTGAAATGAAATTACTAAGCGGGTAGAAAATTGCGTAAAGAGTTGAGTTAGTAAAAAATTTATTGCCGCCGCTATGCGCGGGTAACCAACTAGTACTATTATATAAAGCATTTACAATGTGGGTCTCATCAAAAATTAAGATAAGGAGGTGCAATCTTGACCATCCATCTTATTTTAGAAAATCACAGAGTGACATGTGTCACTTCTTAATTAAAAAATCACTTTTATTTTCAATTTGACATATATCTTTTTATCTATTTATTTTTTTTATGATTTAATTTCACCGTATTTCTCTAAATTCGTGATCTTTAATTCACATCCATATTTGATATAGTTTTATAAATTTTTAGTTTATCGACAAAGATTAAGTAGATTTTTTTAGTGGGTTTATTTTTGAAATTTCTTACATACAACTTTAACTTTACTTAATAACAAACTTGATTTCGTAAAAAAGATATATACTTTTGGAGACAATTTTTTGATGGGTAAGAAGAGTGTGTGATTTCTTTATACAAGCGATAAGAAATGTAAATAAGATTTGACGGGAAAGCTACGATCTTCTAACACTATCTAAGTTGTCATTTTCGCTTTTTTGTTTTCATGAACTATGTTGAAAGCTTGTTTCTTATAAGTGTATGTAAAAAGAAACTAGATAGATAACACGTGTATGTTCCTTAGATTTTTCGGGTTATTATACTTGCGAAAATAAGAAAGATAAATGCATTTGGTACTACAAATGTATATAACTAAATGAAAAGAAATTACAAGTTTTGTAATATCCGGATTTTTCGGGTCATCCCGAAACCAAAAAGAATTCAAATTCGGTGTTTGATGCGATTTTATATTTTGTCTTAAAAAAAATCCTAACTCGAACCAATGAACACTCCTAAGATTGGGTTTAATTAACTCACTTATTACTCAAACCGGATCTTAAATAAGTTTCTATCAATTAAAAAAGTACTCTAGTGCTTAATACAAAGTTTATAAACATTAATCTGAATAAGCGATTTTTTGGTGGCTAGCGAGAGCATTGCGGGTTTTCCAGCGCGGTAAAAAGAGAAAAACTTTTGTAAATGCGAATCACCAGGAATGAGACTTTGTGCTGCTGTTAGCGGCAATCAAATCATTAGAAGTAAAGAAAAGAAAAACACAAATTTCACATGAAAAAACAATTAAAAGCATAGACTAAGAAGAGAGGAAGAAAAAAAAAATGAGTAGCCTTTTTTGTTATATATACTAAAGGGTGTTTGCTAAACTTATATATCATTGTATTCGCTTATATAACTTCGATTAATGCTTCGTAAGCCAACACTTAGCTTATCTTCAGTTTGCTTTACGGTTTAAAAACTTCTATTCTTTTATCTTCGTAAGCCAACATTGTTTGAGCTTTTATGAGTTCCTCTTGATTAGTGAGTGATGCGAAATTGAGTTTCACTATGTTTATAGTTTTGTGAGAAATGCCACTCAAGTTCTATATACATATGTGTGCTTAAGATGGAAATGTAGCTTATTGTTTAAGAGCCTCATTAGAAGTTGGAGTTTTACATTGACTTTGAAGATGCCTTCATGTAATGACATCTTTTGATTATTGGTGTGAGGATGGTGTCCACACTGATGATCACTGGAGTATTATTGGCATGCGCTTCTTATATAGATAAATTAAAGCGAAAATTACCAAATCGGACATATTTTGAAACTCTTTTCACGCAGAGGACAAGTTTATGGGAATTACCAAATCGGCCAAACATGTCGCTCAATAATTCGAGTGATATTTAAAAATTTGAGCGACATTACACGTGTCGGCTGGGTAGCAATTTTAAAAAAAAGAAAAGTATCTCGCTTAAAAGTTCGAGCGAAATGTGTTTATTTTGAGCGACATGTGCTTGGGGAAGAGAAATTGATTCGACGGGTTGAATGACTAAACATGCAGGTTTTTTAAATATATTCCGATATCGCTCGAATTTTTTTTTGTATCACCGAATTTATGTTATAGTATAGCAAAGAAGTTTAAGAAAAAAAAGTGGTAGTGGTGGTGGTGGTGTTGTGTTGGTGGTTCTGTTGTGGTGGTTGTGTAGTGCTTCTGGTGGTGGTGCTCCTGTGGTGGTGTTGTGGTTGTTGTTGTGTGGTGTTGTGGGTTTTTTTGGCTCGTGGTGGTGTTGTGGTGGTGTTGTGGTGGTCTTGTGGTGGTGGTGTGGTGCTGCTGTTGTGGTTGTTATTTGGTAGTGGTGTTGTGTTGTTGAATATGGAGAATTACGAGGTTAGTGTTTTATTGTTAGTTTTTTTTGTATTATTACATTATCATTGTTAGTGTTTTATTGTTATATATATGTGTAGTAATATATACTATTATGTTTGTTTAGGATGATCCTGTGAGTTTGACGTGTAGAAGTAAGCTAACGTTGATTAAAGAGATTAGAAAAAAATTTAGGAACACTTTTAGGGAAGAATTATTTAGGAAAACGTGTTTTGGTTGGTTGTTAGATTTAGATGATTCTCAAGAGAATTGTGTATAAATACCATTTTATGAGGTTGTCTGGCACAAGTGAGAGGTCCACCTGAAGACACAGTTGTCGTTTCTCTTACTTACCATGTTAAATGTCATTACATAGGAATTTGGAGGGAGGAGTTTTGCTCTCATAACTGGGTTTAAGGTTGGATCCGGATTTTGTGATCGCTATGAAAGTGGGGGCCTATTCGATTTTGGAGACTAGTGTTTGACTCAGATAAGATGGTTGGGCATGTAAATGGGTCAATGTTGTTAGATATTATTAGAGGTATAAGAGTTTATAAACTGCAGGACGAGGTTGCTGTTGTCTGTTTGTAGTTAGCTGTTTTGATTTTGTATATTAGGTCGTCAGCTTGCAATAATATCCAGATGGTGGTTGAGGTTAATAGATGATAAAAATGGAACTTGGGAAATTTATCCTTGGGGTACGTTGGTTTGGGCTCAATTGTCACGGTCCAGTTAGATAATGCGAAAGTAGTTACGTGCGGAAAAAATTGTATGCGGCCTAAAAATCGTCTATTTCCTAGTGCTGCTAAGTCTACATTGTCGATAGGTTTAACATGGGCCTGTAAGGTATGGCGTTTTTTAATTTTTTCATTTTTTATGGGTATGTATATTGTTAACGGAAATGTTTAAGTAATATTTTTTGTAGTGTGGATATTGGAAAGCGTTATAAAGTACCGGCCGCTTTGATATTATGCACTTTCAACAACGTTATACAAGATCAGTTGCAGTTGTCTAGAGGTACGACATTCAACGAAAATTTCTTCGTATTTTTTTGAAAGTGAGTTTCTTTAATTATGCAGTTTATTTTTGGATCTTACCATTTTAATTGTTTATTGGATTAGGTTTGTTAATGTTTAAGTTATTGTCCTTTTTATATTTAAGGTGAGCGTCGACTATAGAGATTAGACCAGATGACTTGAAGGCTAAGCAGAGGTGGTGGGTTCGTAGTCGATAATTTTTTGTGGTCGTATTCATGAAAGCACCACCGATACGAACGGCCTGTAAAACTTCCAAGGTCGATTTGATGTTCCAAAAAAAGGTTGAGCCTCGTTATGTTGAATTGATTAAATTTTATAAAGGGAATTGAAAGAAAAAGAATGAAGCACCACGAAAAGAAGGTTGTAAGTAGTGTTATAAGTTTTATCAGGTTAAATTGCCTACGTTTAATCTGCTGAGGTTAAAATATATAACGAAATATCAGTTGATAATTATTGTGTTAAATATTTAATGCAGGGACAATCACAACCAAAACCGATGGAAGTTCCTGAACACTATGGGTTATCCGACTTTGATTTTAGCGTTCTTCAAAACACGGAGGTATTTATATTATGAATATAATCTTCATTTGTTAATTTAAAAACTAACTAAATATATTGATCTTGTATTTAGGGGTTGCAACAGGACGGCGCTTATAAACCTTAACGAGCAGTCTAGCAGTTGTTTTTTGACATGGCCAAAGGACCCAACGTATTCGGAAGAGACGTTTGAGGAGCCAAATTCGTATCGGCATCACTACCTTCTTCACGCGCACGCCAAAATTGCGGACCCGATGCAACTACAAGGATTTGCCTCTGGTCTTCTACCTAATAAGGCGCCGTTTTCATGCTTCCCTCAGTAATTCCCCGCCACTCCTCATATTGATGGATCCCTTGTCCTCAACAAGGTTTCCCCTGTGTTTCTCTTCTACCAATCAGGCTGGTCCATCACAAAATCATGATGTTGGTGTAGTCAATCGGGTAATCCAATAACTATTCTTGATTGAGGTTGTATTCTAATAGTTATACTAATGATGATATACTAATAAATGAAATTTTTATCTGCTTTCTAGGATGAAATGCCTCGAGGTAAGAGAGGACTTTCTAAGCAATATAGCTTAGCCCATTCACTTGTATGCCCACACAACTACGGTCGCACCTAAGAAGCGCGTAATAATTACTTAGAAATTAAGACGAGGAGCGACAAGTTTAGCTTGTTATAGATTGAAAGCGCGGGTATTGATTTAAATTCACCGCGTGGAAGATTGGTTTATATGGGGTCAATGACTTTACCGATGTCTACATTTCATTACATAACGTGGACCCTAATAAGGTAATTGTAAGAGTATTATTGAATATAATAACGTAAGTTATAAATGTTTATTTATATTTTTTTAATTCTGGTTGTGTAGGTTGTCCGAAACCAGTATGTTGACTGTATGACTTTCTTGGGGTCGCCAAAACCAGTATTTTTAGATTGCGGTATTAAAGGATTTGTAGTTGAGGAACAGTTTTGGCGAGACCTAGTTCCTTACGTGTGTAAGGGAGGTAATAATACGAAGAATAACTATCAACGTTTTGCTTGGTTGTCGGAGGATGTAAGTTTTTTAATAAATGTTTATAAAAACTATAAAATTATGTTTTAAACAAGAAAAATGATTGTATTTGATATTTTTAATCAGCATATCAATTTTTGGATGGAGTTGATGATTAGAGATAGGCCACCTGGTGCTCGTTATACAGTTGCCAAAACAGGGACTTCAGCCATGATAGAGAAGTCAAATAAGTTCGTGATAGAGACCGATTTTCATCTTATGGGAATGTTGGATGGATCGTCGCGTCCCTACCCTTCATGGGATGATGTAGATATTGTAAGTATTTGTGGTTAAATACGATGAGTATTTCATAATTTAATGAAATTGAATAATTGTTAGGATCTTTGTAGGTCTATATGCCTCAATTCAGGAGGTGTTTCATGGGTACCCGGTCAGTAATATATTACGGTGGTCAAAATTTCATTTAATCGACTCTTTGAATAACCCACATCGAAAGAAACAGTTAATGGATCATTATATCAAAATGGCCACTGTGTTGGGGATTGTCCTTTTGGAAAAAGCTGGGCACTTTGAAAGGACAGGGCGTCGACCATACAATTTCGAGTTAGTATACAATGACGGTTTGGAGTTCGCGAGCCCACAACAAGGAAACAGTTCGGATTGTGGAGTTGTTACGTGTTGGGTGATAGAAAGCCTTTGTATGGGTCGGGCGCCAGTATTATATAACGTTGATCCAAAAAAAATCAGCGACTTTAGAGTTCAAATGTGTCTTAGGTTGTACAACTGTCGTTGTGAGGGATATCATGAATGTGGCTATGATTAGGTTTAAGGTTTATAAAAATCTTATGTTCGAAGATTATAAAATGATATTGTATGTCATTTAACATTAACTTCCTTATGGACATGGTAATTTCAGAGTTAGTGATGACTTATAGACATATAAAGTAGGCATAGACGTAAACAAGCATTCACCGTCATGGTAAATGGTTGTAAACTCTCAATTATACATAAAAACATAACATATTATATGAAACGTTACAAATAATTAAAAGATCACAATACATAATAAATAATAATAAAAAGGTAATGAATTAACCATGCTTCTCCCAAGTACTGTATCACTTACGGGAAACCTTTAACCAGTTTCTCTTAGTTCATGTTAAGGTAATGCATTGTGGTTTTGAGAAAAAAACTGATCATTTAGCAAGTCATCAAGCAGCCTCTCATAGTTAATATCCATTTCCATAACACCTTCACAATGACTTTTGTGATGTACTGTTCCTGGTATTTGTACCAGAGAGATCTTTCATAGTCACCGTGAGAATCGCCAGGCACGAGTCGGTGATAACAAGACTTGACAATTGCAAACACTTGGGTCAAGTTTTCCCTTTATCAGTAATTTTTCAATGCTCTCACAAAATCCAGTTTCATTGCACCATTAGCAATAATTATAGTTAGTGTTCACTAACCCAAACCCCCTCTATTAAATCTCATCCTCAAATTGTTTTTGCCATATATTCTTGTGTCGACATTAAAGCCCCGTACGAAATATCAGGGAATGACAAATTTTTCTCTTAAGCAAGTTTGGCTTGCTGAACAATTACCTGCAGCAGGATCCGAGGTATTATTTCCTAACTGGATTTGGACAATACCCGATTGGTGTGTCTGGTTGAACAGTACATACAGGAGCGGGTATTATCCTAACTGTATTTGGGGTTGAGGGACTTGGTTCAAACCGTGTGCTAGAAGAGGGGTGCATCACTGGTGTTAAATGGAGATCAGAATCATCTATATCAAGACTCAGTTCCCATGGTTCATTATCGTTATTGAAATTGGTATTCATTTGAGTGAGTTGAATTAGAAGTTATTGATAAAGGAGTACTTATAAGGGAAAAGTTGATGTCAAAATTTAAAACATGGACCAATGACTTGACAAGTTTATCAAATATATGACTTAATATTTTGAGCGACTTGACAATGACTTGACAAGTTTCTTTTAAATGACAATGAGTTGACAACACTTAAATATATCACTCAATATTTCGAGCGACTTATGACAGTTTTTGTTCATGAGTTGACAATGACAAGTCACTGACACTTAAATATATCACTCAATATTTCGAGCGACTTATGACAGTTTTTGTTTTGTTTAAATGAGACAAGTCACTTAAATATATCACTCAATATTTTCAGTGACTTACTTTAATATTTCGAGCGACTTATGACAGTTTTTGTTTCTTAGTTGACAAGTCACTGACAAGTAAATATATCACTCAATATTTCAGGAGAATTATGACAAATTTTTTTTGTTTTCTAATGACAACGAGTAGTTGACAAAGACATTGTTGAATTGTAATTACACTGTTAGTAGGAAAACAATATGTTTAACTGAATGCTTTACTTCTATTTTAAAGGACATATATTTTTGTAATGATCAACCATCTTAATTTATCTTACACAAATATGGGAATTCAAATTGTTCAAAAGTTTTGGATGTTCTAATCATTTCAGGGAAACGGAGCGAGGCTGCATTATGTATGATGATATGTCATACGCAAAGTTACACGAAATGCTTAAGAAGAAATTTAATATGGAAGAAGATGACCGAATAAATATATCGGTTAGTCTCCCTTCATTTGATAGTAGGATGGAAATCACAGACAACGAAGAGGTAAAATTTTTTGTTGATGGTGTCTGTAGACCGTTGATGAAATAACACATTTGTATGGTTTTTTTCTATCTAAAAAAACCAAGAAATTTCAATTTTATGGGTCAACAAATCAAAATCATATGTTTTACAATTTTATGGAATATGTCGCCTCCTTGAAACATCGGGTCATCTTAAAGAAGAAAGGAACACATCAATTTTTTAATACAATCATACGAATACCGTTTATTTCATTGATGATCCATAGTTCAATTCGAAAATAATGCTAAAAGCATATGAATTTTGTTCATAAAAATGACACTAATTTCACAAAACTGAATCCTTTCCATTTGCGTTCGGAACATATGACGAAAATGAAAATTGAACAAAATGATTTGCTTTGATGGTTGTAGATGAAAACCCACAACCTTTTTTCCATAAATTAAAAAATTTCAGGACATTAGCCTGACATTCCAGAAACACATTATACAGTCCAAACCATGATTTCTGCGGATTATAAAAAGATTAGAAGTTAAATATTGGTTTAATACTTTTTTTGATAATAAGGATGCTTTAGACTTGGCGGTATTAAGTTAATAGCTATACAGAGGTGTTACCAATTGGTATACAAAGAACAGATCAGATAGGTCATGAACCGAAAATGTTATATTTGAAGGATTGTGCCCATCGGTCGCTCAAATTCATGCTAAGCGTTGGGGTAATACATATTTTTTTAAATAATCGGTTATGGAATGATGTTCTCACGTGTCCCAAACTCAAACTTATCCTAATCATCGAACTGCAAACAAAAAGTCATTGCTCACATTCTACAATCCTAAGTTAACAAGATAATTAGGGTGTTTTGGAAAGGGCGAAAGATATACAACATTGATATTTTTTTGAAAACAAAATAGTATATATTACCAAAAGACATGGAGGGGAAAGGATTATGGGTTAGATCAGATAAGGGGTTCACCGTATGAGTCCTTTGAAATGCTACCCTATTATTGTTACAATCTAGAAAGAAAAAACCAAGGGTCAGTCACACGTATCAAAACAGACGACAAAGGAGTTTTCGAGATGTTATTCATTGCCCTTGGTGCTTCGGTAAAGTATGAGATTTCCTTTTGGATTAAAACTGATTATTATGTTAATTTACACAATTTGTGAGACTAATATATTATTTCAGAATCGTACGTTCCTTAAATTATCTACGCCTTTGCTTTATATAGTTTCGCGGCACTTTAAAGGGTACATTACAAGGGTACAAATTTGGGTAGCTGTTGGGATGGATGAATACAACCAATTATGCCAGTTGTCCTTTGGTAAATGCAAGGGGGAAATAGGTCCATGTTGGTCATGGTGGATGTCGGTACTTAAAGAATGCATAGGCGATCACAGCAATTTGCTTTTCATATCTGATAGGCATCCTGCCATAGCTTTGGCAGTACACAATGAATTCCCTTTATCCTATCATGCTGTATGTTGTCGTCATCTAATGATGAACTTATCGTTGAAAAAGAAAACAACAAAAGGTTTATTTTGGAAAATAAAATATGCAATAGTATATCCAAAGATGAATGTACAGCCAACATGACTTAATGCAAAAGGTGTTCAACCTGATGCATATCAGTTTAGGGGGGGGGGGCTTTGCCAAGCTGGAACACAACGATGGTCAAGAGCACATTGCCCACTAGTTCGTTACAATTACATGACATCGAATAGTGTGGAGTCTGTTAATGCGTGTAGTGTAATAAATAGAAAGCTACCGGTTTTAATGTTGGCAGAGACGTATAGTGCCATGTTGAAGGATATGTGGCTACTTCTAAACGTCAAAAACTTACAGGTACTTCTCGCTGAAAGTTTAAAATTACACTTCACTTTATATTTTTTAATATGAACTAATTAGTCTCATATTTTTGTATGTATTCATGCCAGGTGGAACATTGAAAGATGAATAAACTGATTGGGCAGCGCATAAGGTTCATAAAAAAAAAACTAAAAGCGCCTCATGGATGGGTTTCAGGGGTCAAGAAGTATTGTATACCAAGTTTTTGATGGGCTATATAATCGTCAAGTCAACCTTGAAACCGGCGTGTGTGAATGTCGCAAATGGCAACTTTCTGGGATACCTTGTGGTCATGTTATAGCTCGGTGATCAGGTTTTTGGGTTAACGGATTAACTGTTCAATATGTATCTGATTGGTTTAAAAAGGACTAAATATTCAAGCCACTTACGCTGAATCAATACATTTCCTTGGAGATATGCAAGAATAGGAATATCCGAGCCATATACATCCAGCTATTCCTCCTCGAATGGACAATCCACAACCTGGTCGGCCAAAAAATACAAACCGCATACGATCTCAAGGTGAGGAGCCACAAGTATAATGTAGCAAATGCAATCAAGGCATGGCCAAAAGTGATAACTGCAAAATAATCAATTGCAATTGAGTCGCATGTAATTGATCAACCGCTTTGCTACCACCAAAATCAATCTATGATAACAAATTCCAAAGCATATAACCAATATCCATCACAGCCATACGGTGATGTTACATACCAAGGGCAGCCAGACTATCATAATCAATACCCAACACACCCTTCTCAAATGAATGAATAATATGATTCCCAACAATATGGGACTCAACATCTAGATGATCTAAACAATAATTGTTCAAATAGTTGGTTTAACTAATTTAGTTTAACTTCTTTGTTGTCCTGTTATTTTGTAATATATGTTATCAATGTTGTAATATATTTCTTTATATATGATTGATAATTACTGTTCACATGTTTGTTTAATTGTATTGACTATAATATGACAACGCTGACCTCAAAAGATGTCACATCAATATTTCGATGCGACTTATGACAGGTTTGTTTCTTTTAATTGACAAATGACGTTGGATAAGTCACTGACACTTAAATATATCACTCAATATTTCGAGTGACTTATGACAGTTTTTGTTTCTTTTAAATGACAATGAGTTGACAAGTCACTGACACTTAAATATATCACTCAATATTTCGATGCGATGAATGATAGTTTTTTGTTTCTTTAAAATGACATCGTACGTTGAAAACATCCATTGTGACTTTGATAATACACTGTTAGCTAGGAAAACACTATGTTACACTAATTGCTTTTCTTTTATTTAAGCCATATTTTGTTAACTGATTAATTATACACTCTCTCAAATAAACAATCTTCTACTGAAAATCTTTTCTTATAATTTCGTTCATAATGTCAGACTATTACCTTTTGAAATCCAAGAATTATAATGAATAAACTTTCTACTAAGTGTTTTCTCCAGCGTTCCGCTTGGGTGTCCAAGCTATGGAAGTTCACAATAGGACAGTTCCATATTCTTTCAGTGATTTGGTTTCTCGTCAATGTGGAAACATGTTGTTTTTAATTTGGCCCTATAGAGCTAAGTACCGAAGGTTTTATGTGCTCTGTAGATGAAACAAGGTCTTACACCCAATTATTAAATTAACAAATCTTTATCTTTCTGCTTGACACCAATTACCACTCTGAAGGGGGTTTGGTGTTTGTCATATGGTTCTCTTATGGAGCAATTCTTTTGAACCCATCGATAAGAAAGTCTATTAGAATAGTAATCCCTTACATGACTAGTCAGCCAGAAATAAGAAAAAATTGTTTGGGGTTTTGGCGTCCGGTCCGACACATTAGACCCAACCTTTCTAAATATTTCAATATGGAGCAGGACCATGGCATGTGTTCGTTTATACTTGAGCTCGTATTCTTGGAAACAGTTCATGAGAATAACCGTTCTGCCACGTGTGTCAATAAGAATAAATCGATGTCGTGGGCCCAAAACAAATGTAAGTGGTTATTATTTTATGGGGTGGTTATGAATATATTTTTTTAAGGTTGATGGTTCTTGTTACAATATTAAGCATGCTTGGTTTCGTTTGTGATATGATTAAACCATCAATTCCACGTCTTGGACTACGAGTCGTTTGTTAAGTGCAAAAAACTTCCAGATCCATTTATATCTCACACCTAGGAAACTTCTTGTAATATCGGGAAATCATTAGCTATTTGAAAAACGATATATTGTGCCTTGGTTGTTAGAACGTGGCATGGGTACAATGTAACATCTTGGAGAATTTATTCGTCATTCCCTCCCCCCCCACAAAATTGTGGTTACAAATTAATTGGATTTACTAAGGAGAGGACCAAATAGGTTGAAGTTGATAGAGGGACGCTGCTTAAACCCGAATTACAAGTGTACGATAGTGCTTTGAAGATTTTCATAATGTGGGTATCTCTGCTGATGGTGGTTCGTTTCTTCATTGGCCAATAAAGAGTCATTATTCTTTTTAATGTTTAAGATTAGTCATAATTGTTGTATTTTCTTATTGTTTTAGTAGGATGTTTGTGTATCTTTTTTATGTACGTTGTTTATAAACATGTGATTTGTATTTTAATTAATGTATGAAATTTAATTTATCCCTAATAATAACTGTACAAATAAGGGCTTTTCAATGGAATGTTGTATAATAAATACAGTTGTTGGTCACAATTTTATAAACAACATTGTTGGGTTTCACTTCAACACCAACCTTACATTGTTGATACACAAATTATTAAAAATCAACAATGTCTTCAAAGTGATACTGACACCATTATGGGAAGGTTCACTACCCCGCCATTGGTACGAAGATTTGTTGATGGGATGGTTGCCACCATTGATCGGTAGAGTTTAGAAATACTTTTCTACCAATCTTATGAAGCTAATCTTAAACCAAGTTTGGGTTACGATGAAAACTCGGAACGTTTCTTTATATCAAGAAACCAAGTTGTAGTTTGGTATTTCAGGTCTTATCAACATTGGATGATGCTATGCAAGTCAACGAATGATTACTCACGTTTATCCAATCTCAACTTTAAATACGATTACATGTGTTCGTTTTCTCGGTGGAGTTATACCCACACTTTGTCCGCGGGTTACTCGACCGAGTCCAATATGAGGGTTAAACAAAAAGTTATTAAGAAGACCTTCTTGTTCAAAAAAAATAATTTTCTAGTTACTAACTAGTTCTCTTTTATGATTGTGTTGTTGTATTATCATTTTATTTTTTTCATCATTACAGACATTGTGAATATGACTTATCAATTCTGACAACGACATGACTTGACAACTTTATGCTATCAATTTTATTAGTATAAATATACATGTGTACAAGTATGTGTTTCCAACGAATATAATTCTATTTCAATCTTCTTTCTTTCACCGGATTGTCGGCATACTAATAACTACTTTCTTGTTCGATCGTTTAACCACCACGACGAATTTAAAAATTTAACCCACTTCACTATCAAAGATGGTCAGTACTAATTAGTTAATGTTCCAGCACTGGCCTTTTGAAGATATGGTTAGTTATCTACAGAAAAATCCCTAAACGATTCACTACTTTATAAGTACATTGTTGCCATCAAACCACAAGTTTCAAGGTCTTTTAAAGCAATAAGAATGTTTATGATACTAATGTTATGTACGACTTTGCAAAAGTGATGGGAAAGTCAGATAGATATTGCTGCCTCATCATCCCATAGATTTAAAGCACTTGGTGGTTGATTCCAAACGAATGGTTCATTGGAAATAATCTTTTTGCAGGTATAATTTCGGAAGAAAGAACACAATCATTAAAACACTTAAATGAGTCACTCGCTATCTACATCAAATGACAAGAAAACAAAACAAAAAAAGGTTCAATAACTATGAATTACTTGGTAAACCTTTCTAAACTTATACGCAAACCATTTTCAATTTTCTTGTCATAATATGGGCAATGGTGATCAGAGTAAAAAAAACCCGGTTCTATGTCAATGGTGGAATAATGACACTCACCATTTCTAAGAATGTAAACTACAAGAGTTGAAAAAAATATTTGTGTTAAAATTCTTGGTAAAAATATTAATTCTCTTTATTTACAGGTACCACACATGATTCTCAAATCACCATCAAACTAATGTAAACACTACGATATGTATGTGATGTTTGATTATATCTTCAGCCGAGGAATTTAGAAATTTACATTGACCATAGTCGGTGTAATTTCTATTATACCCAAAATATATATACAAATGCAGACTTGGAACAACTGGTGAATCCTGTCATAACGACTAATCATGTGACAATGAAGAGAAAGAAAGGAGGTTACTCAAATATTACACGTATGATCAAATGATTGAATGGGCGGAACAAGAACACTTTGAAGACGAGGAAACTAAAGAAGTTCACTATCATACAGAAATATGTAAGAATCGTATGTACAAGTAATGATTATGCATGAGGCTATTCACCTTTCGGTTTAAGGCATGTTTTATCCTATGTTCTCAATAGTTCTAGTACGTTGTATTTTTTTAAATATCCTTATTTCTCGCAATTACTTCCAGTGGTTTCCCCATGTGATATTGCACTTAACTCTTCCTGACATTGACAAGACAACTTATTGACATGTTCGTTTATCACTTAAAATTTAAGCGATATCTGACATGATTTGACAAGTCATTTGGATTTTTCAGCCATTTATATGACAAAGACATGATAACAACCACCACCTATACATTTTTCATAATATCAACTAGCATAGCATTCATTTAATCCCTATACTCTCCAAACACAACTTCTATAATCATCAAAAACCTATGTCCTATTCTGCTAAATTCAGTGCGTTCAAACACTTCTTAAAAATTTGAAATAGAACACAAGTTGAAGTCACACTTACGAATAAGTTGGTTGTGCGAATTGACTTCGTGTTGCTAGAGCAAATGGGTTTCGTGAATTCCATACGGCGATGTTGCATGCTATGCCTTTAACGAGTCTTAATTACTACGGTTTATCATGCTTTGCTAATGACACCATGAGTCAGATATAACATATCACACACAATTGAGGGGACAACAAGAGTCGGTTTGTTGAGAAGCATGATGAAAAGCAAAATAGGCATCAAAATTACAGGGACAATATAAATCTAAACATGTTGCTTCAAACTAGTACTTATGCAAAACCATGTATGTATTTGTTTGTTGTCTTTTTTATGTTTTCATTTCCTTGGAATAAGGTTAGAGTCTACAAAGTACGTCGTTGTTTTCGTATTGGAATTATAAATTTGAATGGAATAACTGTCAATTTAGTAATCAATGGATATTTTGTTTATGGCTAACTTTTTTTTTAAAATATGATTCAATTCAACTTTATATTTTTACTGCAGCTGATAGAATAGACAATGAAAATTTGTTTACGCTTAACCAATTTAAGCGATTGTGACATGATTTGACAAGTCAATTGCTTTTTAATGCAATGATAAGACTAATCAATGACATGCTTGTTTATCTCTCAAAATTTAACACACTCTATGACATGATGTGACAATTCAAACTCATAAATATCAGCTTATATATAGAATAAATCAGGGTCTCCTTGTTTCATAACAAAAATTCGCCTCATTTTCTCATTTTCTACTATGGCTAATAACCCGAATGACGTTAGATTAACTGTCTCATGAAACTACAAGAAGCAATTGATGAAGAAGCAATTTTGGAGGAACAAATTTTAGCCTTGATGCATCGCTTTGCTGATAGGTTTACGGATCGTAGGGTTGAAATTAACAATATGATGGTTTTGCACGATCACCCACTTGTCGACTATGGCAAGTACGCCCTAGGATGCATGACTGGGGCGGACATGAAAAAATGTGTATACTTGAAAAGCGTCATGGATGAGTTGCTAAGGAGCATGGAAGAAAAACGTCAATTGATGGCAACTACAGAGACATGTAAAAGCATTATTGCTTAACACCAGTTTGCTAACCATGTATGTCGTTGTTTGTTGTTGTTTTTATGTTTGTTTCCAAATCGTCTAAATAAGGTTGGCCATGTACTTTTGTGCATGTGGTGTTTCTTATGTTGTAATGATTCTAATTGATAATGTTACTTTTATGTTTTTAATTAGAAATTTTCAAAGTATAAAAATTGAATTCATTTAAATTTAGCAAACAAAAAAAAAACACACAGGCTAGTGCCCCACACTTTTGAAACATCATATAGTATTAAAATAACAACTTTATTTTTCAACCATTTTTTGTTCTTTACGTATGCGGCCATAAAGTAACACACAATTCACGAAAAAAAAACATTTATATAAACATATACAGTTAATTAAAACATTCACGAAAAATTACACATATTCACTTTCTAAACCTTAACCTAACCAACCATAAACCGTAAACCCTAAAAAAACAAATTATATACAAAACCCTAACCAACCAAAACTTAACCTTAAAAAAATTTCCAACTTTAAAAAAAATCCGACTCTCTAATTTTTTTTTGACGATATATGAGAAAAATTTAGGCCGTACCGGCGAATAGTAATGTCGCCTAAAAAAAAAAACACATTTCGCTCGAACTTTTGAGCGAGATCCTTTTTTTTTTTTTAAAATTTCTACCCCAAAGCCGACACGTGTAATGTCGCTCAAATTTTTAAATATCACTCGAATTATTGAGCGACATGTTTGGCCGATTTGGTAATTCGCATAAACTTGTCCTCTGTGTGAAAAGAGTTTCAAAATATGTCCGGTTTGGTAATTTTCGTTAAATTAAACCCAACACCTACCAACTGTGCAAGATAGTAATTCTGTTAAGGGTATGAGTACAGCTGTTGAAGCAATTGAATTCGTCAACACCTAGGTATAGTAATATAATTTAACATGAGGGCCTGAAGACTAGACAGATCATAACAACAAAAAGCTATTCAGAACGTAGCAAGTGGTAATTTGTCTGAATATGACATGATAATGTAAGTAATTTGTTTGCTAACACTATCTAAGTTGTCATTTTCGCTTTTTTGTTTTCATGAACTATGTTGAAAGCTTGTTTCTTATAAGTGTAATATGTAAAAAGAAACTAGATAGATAACACGTGTATGTTCCTTAGATTTTTCGGGTTATTATACTTGCGAAAATAAGAAAGATAAATGCATTTGGTCTGGTACTACAAATGTATAAACGAAAAGAAATTATAAGTTTTGTTTCCGGATTTTTCGGGTCATCCCGAAACCAAAAAGAATTAAAAATTCGGTGTTTGATGCGATTTTATATTTTGTCTGAAAAAAAAATCCTA